>PVJI01003622.1:0-120946 GCA_004026765.1 Micronycteris hirsuta
TACCACTCCCCTGTTGATATTCCTCCATACCTCATATAACTCCCTTCAACATTTCATACAATAAAGGCTGGGTGGTGATGAACTTCTTGAACTTGACCTTATCTGCAAAGCACTTTCTCTGCCCTTCCATTCTAAATGAAATCTTTGCTGGATAGAGTATTCTTGGATGTAGGTCCTTGCCTTTCATGACTTGGAACATAAGGTGTTGGCAGTTTTATCTGCCATTGCTTTCAGCCACTGATGCAAATGCTGACCCAGTAAACAACAGGCAAAAATCACAGATTATGAGAAGTTTTTTGACTTTGCAGAATCCCTCAGGAGTCCTTGGACCGCACTTAAAGAACCATTCTTCTAGATCTAAAATCACTATGGTACGCAAGAGCTAGTCTGATATTTAACCACAATGAAATACTGATTCTTTTCTTTCAAGTGCGTATACTAATATCCTTATTTCCTTTTCCCAATTTAAGGAACCTGTAATTCCTGGTACCCCTTTGAAAGAACAGTCTTTTAACTGCTCCAGATCTGATAAAAATTGTAAAGGTTTACAGCAATTAAAAAAGTGCAGGCTTAGGGGCCCATTTTGAAAGGAAGATGGTAAATGACAGTGTGGAAAAGAAGTGCAATTGCTTGAAAAAAAAAATTCTTCACATAAAATCCAATGTGAACAGTCGATTCAGCTGCACTTTAAACAACAACGTGGGCTGTAAAGCCTGCATCACTCAGTCACTTTTTGACTCAATCACTTAGCAAAGCTGACAAGATCCCAAAGAACAAATACTCTCATGACATAAGAAGTGTAAGTCAGGAGTACTCAGTAATTGAGAAAACTTAAATATTAATGCTGTATCAGCTTGAAACTAGAATCGAATTCAGCAAGAAACACCATACCTCTGAATGATCAATGGGAGGAAGAGGATCAATGATTTTTTTGGAAGGTGCAATTGGATTTCCATCACTATCATATTCCAAATTATCTTCCTCTTCCTCTTGAACCACACCAGCAGTTGGGTTCTCTGCCATGTACCGAAAATAAGCTTCCTGCAGGAAAGCACAAGAACATAATCATACCAAGCACAACTGGGAACACTTCTGCTCCTGTAATTAGTGTACACAGTGTACCAGATGACTGCAGTTTAAATACCTACCAAGTAAGACAAGACTTTTACTAGTAATGATTTCTTTAACAATAGCAGTACTCAGAGGGACAATCAGAAGAAATGAGTGAGACAGTTAGTACTATGAAATGATTTACTTGTTTAACATAAGACTTACAAATCTGTCTGTTCCACATCTTTCCTGGGGTGGGGCGTCTACCTACCCTGCCCAGAGCTGTGGAACACATGCTGTGGCTTTACCAATCCAAGTTTAGAAGCTGACACTGATCGGAAGAGTCACAAACCTGGAAAGGGCTACCGCTCACTTTGGTTCCTTTCTCACCATCTCATAACTGAACAATGAGGAAAAAATACTAAGGACAGTCATTAATGTTCCATCTTGAAATACAAAAATCACAAACAGAACCCCTAGAAAGAGGCAGAGGTTAGATGTTGCCATAGGGCATCAGTAGATCCCACACTACTCTACTTCTTGATTTATGAGAATAAATATTAATTTGGATTTAAAAAATCAAGCTGAATAAAGCGATTTGTTTTTGATGTCACAGTTGATCAAAAGTTCCATCTTCAACATGGAGGAAAGCCATGTGAATCTTTATATTACCAATTGGTCACACATGTAGAAAAGGAGCAAGTCAAATGACATTCCCTGCTGAATGTCAGGAATGGCCATTTCAGCGAAGGCAAGCTCTAGCTTGTCCCCAGTACAGACTTTGTGGGATAAAAATAAAAGAGAGAAATACTGCATAGGAACTCACTTGGTCATCTTCCTCTTCAATGTCATCTCGAATACCCCTGGAAAAACAAGCGGAGAAACAAACTTCCCTGCAAATGTTCCACATACCCAGCTCCATACTTATAGCAGATTAGTGTTGAATTCCATACAGCAGAGGAACTCTCAACACTAATAACAACAAAGCAGCAATAAGCACACTGTAAACTATCCATCCATCATATATGTGTAGTTTCACTCTATATGCTGCAGTTTGCATTTCTTTTGAAAGGGGTGATATCGTACCCCTAGAAACATCAATTACTAACAAGGGTGTAAGGAGTAAAAATTTCTGAAGACATATCCAAGGATCCTAGCCTTGTGAACCCCATACAACAAACAATGCAGTTGTGAAAAGCATTTTGTATTTTAAAAAAATTCTGCTTTTGTTATACGCTAAAAAGTCAGTCACAATTTTCTTAATGTCCCCCAGTTTCTAGCTCTGGGGAAACTGCATTCAGCTAGAATCCTTGGTGACAGAGAAAAACTAAATCAACTCTTGGTAAGTTTGAGACTATAACTTCTAAGCAGTTCACAGAGGAGGGGATAAATGTCACCCGCTGCATCTCTCAGGAGCTACTGAAAATACGGTTGCTTAGTTCGCACAACCATCTCTTTCCAATCAGACTTTCTGCCTAACCTAGAGCACCTGCTATTCCCAAGGCCAGCTGCACCACAAGTATAGGGCAACTGAAAGAGGATGCGACACACAGGAAGCAGCAAAGAGAGGGCTGAACCTCCCTATGGCACAAGAACCTTGGGGGTGGGCCTAAAGCACTGATTACCAAGCTGAGGGAGAAGTCAGATCGTGCCTACTTGTGCCTGGTAGCAAAAGCTTAAAGAGGAGTGTATTCAGCAAGGGATAGAGGGGAATTCTCTTTCCCAGAAAATAACGTATTTCAAGTTCTGACCAAATGCTAAAGCATGGTGTCACCCCTTAAATAAATTAGATTTTATTATTTATTAATAATATTTTTAAATGACAATCACCATTATTTCTCATAATCAATCCTATAGGCATTAACCTATTTTGTATTAATTATGGAACAAAACTCAGAACAATGAACCCAAATTTTAGTAGTTATGCTTTAACTTCCACTGTAACTCATTCTTGAGTTTACTAAAAAAAAAAAAAAAGACAAAAACCCTACAGAACACCAAATACCATTCTACCAAAAATGCTTTTTAATTACCGCAAATTTAAAGACTTTTGTCTTCTCTAGTATCTGCAGAAACATGTTCAAGACACAGGGCTAACTTCATGTCAAAAAATGTATGTATTTTAATTTTCCCTCTATAAACTTTGGGAGATAATGTTATGTACTTTACTTCTATATAACCTTTGCGAGGGAGAAAACAACTTACTTTACGTTTTTTCTCTCCTTGTCCTTTTCTTCAAGCCTCTTCATGTCCCTGGCCGCCTGGTCCTAGTGAAACAAAAGGCTGTATGGAGCACATCAACTAAAAAGGAAATTTCTTTACAAAGAGCTTTTAGATTGGAACAAGGAGCATCGTACTTTTAGCTACACATTTTGACAACTGCATTTTTACAGTTTTTCAGACAAATACCCAAATGTTCTAAAAACTTGGCTATATGTGGACTGTACAACTTTTATCTGCAATCCATTACATGCATAGGAAAAAATCATTAAAAATGCTTGGTCACTTTTTTAAAAATTGATAATAATCAGGACTGTAAAGGACCTTAAATTCAGGCAAATCAGGCTTTCTCAAGGTGGAGCGTACGACCATTTGTATCACATTACCGCTGGGGCTAGGAAAAAGGGCAGACCTCTGGACCTGACTCTGGAAAGGCTGTCGTCAACCTGGGGCAATTTTGTCCCCTGTGGACATTTCTGACTGTCACAAATCGGTGGTGGTGGTGTGCGTAGAATGAAGCAGAGGTTCCTACTAGTATCTAGAGGGTAAAGGCCACATACGCTGCTAAACATCCAACAATGCACAGAAGAGTCCCCACAGCAAAAAATTATCGTGCCCCAGTAGTCCTGAGGTTGAATACCCTGCTCTCAACCTACGAAATCAGAAACTCCGGGAATAGAGGTAAATGCATGTAATTTTTCCACAGGCATTCTTATACGAAACAAATAATCACTGATTTGAATTAATTCTTTGTTTTAATGTGTGAAAACCAAAGTCAGAAGAATTTTCCCCAAGGTTAAAGACATGCTGCAGAGCTGTTTCTTGTTATAAAGCGACATGAAATTGACTTCTTTGATTAAAAAAAAAAAAAAAAAAAAAAAAAAAAAAAAAAAAAAAAAAAAAAAAAAAAAAAAAAAAAAAAAAAAAAGCCACTGTATTAGACCTGACATGGCCAGGCATCCTATCTAATCAAGTGGTCCCGATAAAAAGAAATTATTTTAAAAAGAAATATTATACGCAATGTGCTTTTCAAGGGACTGAACCAAATATAAGATATACACAATAGGGCAAAAGGTTTTACAGTTGTGAGTATGCAAGACAGTTTATTCTTATGTTATTATTAGTTATTGTATTATTTTCCTTATGAACAACTGTAAACCTACTTTGCTGCCACTTGTATTTGAGGCTGTAACTACAGTGAAGATGACATAAGCAATGTAACATAAGGAGTGGGTCACAAACACTTATGAAACATTTTTTAAGCTACATCGATCTTTTCTGGGGGGAACACAGGCTAAAAATAAATCCTTGTTTTGAGTTTTAGCACTAGAAAAGTTTATATACATTGAAGATCAGGAATTAATACAATACTTTGGCGACAACTCTCTCTCCAAGATCAGACAATATCCAGTATCTTTGTTCTAAATTCAGCAAAACCTCTTCAGATACTATACCAAAATAATTCCAGCAGAATGATATCATTCAAAAAGACTGAACCTCCAAACTGCTTCAACTACTTGAAATGCCAAGCAAGAGAATATGGGCCATTCTTGGATACTCCTACTCAGAAAGGGCGATGGCAGCTTGCACTACCAAAAATCAAATCTAAATTTAAACCTAGAAAATGAGCTGATTTTTCTTCTAATTCATCACTAGAGACAGCTCAAGAAATAATGAAACACTGTCCTTTGAGAAATGTCCATATCTCAAGAAAATGAAAAATACATATACATACGTAAAAAGATACCTCAAACATGACAATTGCATTTATTGCCTTTGCTTCTAGAGAGAACCATTTAACATAGTTACTAAATCATTGCCATGGTGCAAAGCACATGTATATTATGAAGAGTTTTGGTAAGTGTTATGGCAGAAATACACAGTGTTACAAAACTCAAGATACAGAACGATAGATACCCCAGAAAGAATATGGGCTTTGGAGTTGAATCCTGGCTGTTAACCTGTTGGGTGTATAATCTTTGGCAAGTAATTTGAGTTGTTCTAAATCAAAAGTAGGAAATTCAAATACCTAATGGGTGTCAATCACAATGAGTGAAGTGAGCCAGGATAAGAAAAGGTATATTCTTTTGACAGACAGGCTTTGCTTATACTTTAGTAAGCAGGAATATTCTTCTGAAGAAGCATGTCCTAATTTGTCTTGTATAACATAGCCCTGAGTCTTTTATTTTCCATTCTTTGAGAGTCCCAACTTTCAGACAAAATCTGATCTTAAAAACATCAGTTCACATTTTTAAAAAGCACTGTCTAGGCCACCCAAAAACACATCCGTATTGGGTTCTTTCTTTTCCTCCTTAAGAGAGATGAACTGTGAGTAATCTAGAAGGACTCTACTTCATAAGCAATGAAGTGACAGTTTTGAACATGATAAGAAACATGCTTTAGTGTGGGTCTAGTTACTCTCTAGCTATATACCACATAAATGAGAGAGCAAAGGGCCTAAAGCAGGGAGAATTCAGACCAGGCAAGAGTTAATAGGGAATAAAGTAGGATGAAAAAAGCGAAAACAAAAGGAACAGATGGAAGAGAAATTGTAAAGACTGACAGAACCTGGCAGATGAGTTAGGGTAGCACGATGTACTAGAAAGAGCTAGGCTGTCAGCCTACGAAGCTAGGAAGTCCCAGCTCTGCCACAGAGCACCAATGTGATCTGGGGGGCAAGGGATTCGAATTATCTTAGGGTTCAGTTTTCTTACTAGTTATATAATTACATTCATACATTTTCTTCCTGCCTATTCCCCAATGTTATCCTGAGGATTAAATGAACTAAGTGATGAACATGCTTGATCATCTGCTAAAAAGAAAATGAGAGGGACAGGTAAAAAGACGTTAAAGCCAAGGAGAATGTGTGAGTATTGGTGCCATTAAGAGGAGTAAGAAGAAAAAGATGATGAATGGTTTCAAGGTTCCAGGGGCACCTACCCCTATAAAAATGGCCAACATGCTTTTAGAAAAGCAGAGATGAAACCAAAGAGGACTAAAGACACGAATAGTTCATCTAGAAGTTAAGCTGTAGAAGTGGATGAGGTCCCTAAGGAATGTATAGAGTGAATATAGCAAACCAACAGAGAATGGTAGAATTATCATATTTGAGAAACTAGAAGAGAATCACAAGAACAGTCACATAGATATGTAATGGTATTTCTGGTACAATAACATGGTAGCCATGTTTTTTAAGAGTTATCTTAGAGATACAGAAATACCACCAGATGAAATGATTATGTTGTTTACTTTAAAATAATCTAAAAGAGGTGTGGGATGAGTTACGTAAATAACAAAAGTTAACGGGATCAAGTAGGGTAAAGGGTAAAGGGTACACAGGGCGGGGGCTCATTTTATTATTCTACTTTTGTATGCATTTAAATTTTTTCCTAAAACAAGTAAGTAAGTAAGTAGAAAAAAGTCAAAGAACTGGGAGAAAAGGACAAAATTCAAAATCACAAAAGCCTAGTGAGAAGAATTTTAAGAAAAGTGGTCACAAGTTTCAATTACTACAGGGAGGTCATGAATGTTGATGGTAAGAAATACTAAATATTAAAAGTACAGAATTTGTAATTTTAGCAAGTTCCTTATATTTAATTGCCTCGCATATATATTTAATAAATATAGATTGAATGAGATAATGTTCATTCCATTTAAGAATATACCAAGAATTATTAAAATAAAATACACACAAAAATCTTGAGCTATTATGTTCAAGGGTCACAGGCTGACTGGAAGTATACTTAAGAAACTAGAGTACGAGAGCAAAACTCTCCCAATAAAGGGCCAGAAAACAAATCCTGAACGAGGACTGAATACCAGGTTAGTCTGGGTTCCTTCTAATTGCTGAGCATTTTAATAAAACTGAGTTGATACTTGCTTCCACTTCAGCCATGAATGCCTCCAAGGGATCATCATCACTGTCAGAATCTGCAGGCTTGGAACGGAACTGCTGGCGAGTAGGCGAGTTTTCAGCAGGAATATAAGGTAAATCAACATTGCTAGAGTCTTCTTCCTCATCTTCAAAATATCTAAAAATAAAGATGCATGACTGGTAAAGTCAATGTTTAGTTTGGGGTTAGTGAAATTTTCGTTTAACAGAAATATTTATTATGATATACGTTACTGTTAAGAAATCCAGCCCTGGCTGGTGTAGCTCAGTGGATTGAGCGCAGGCTGCGAACCAAAGGGTCGCCGGTTCGATTCCTAGTCAGGGCACATGCCTGGGTTGTGGGCCAGGTCCCCAGTTGGGGGCCACGTGAGAGGCAACCACACACTGATGTTTCTATCCCTCTCTTTCGCCCTCCCTTCCCTTCTGTCTAAAAATAAATAAATAAAATCTTAAAAAAAAAATTTAGACTATGTATGTTAGAGACCTCCAGGCTTTGGCTAAAGACTTAATAATTATTACTTAATACAAGCAAAATTCTAATATTGCCAAAACCAAAAAAGTCAGAGCAGATTCACCACTTCAACAGTGTCTGTTCAAATTAATTTTCAGCTGTAAAATTTTCAGTACAACAGTGTATCACTGTTGGATAGATACAGCAAATATTAAAGAATGTATGCTATGGAAAAAATTACTTTTTTTAAAAAGATTTTATTTATTTATTAACAGAGGGAAAGGAAGGGAGAAAGAGAGGGACAGAAACATCAATGTGTGGCTGCCTCTCACTTGCCCCCAACTGGGGACCTGGTCCACAACCCAGGCATGTGCTCTGATGGGGAATCGAACTGGCGACCCTTTGGTTCACAGGCCAGTGCTCAGTCCACTGAGCCACACCAGCCAGGGAGAAAAAAATTATTTTCGTATGAAATAGGCTAGGGACTCTTCCATCAGAAGTTCTGGGCTATTTTCTGAGGCCCAACAGAAAACTATTAGAATTTTTAAAAAAAGCTCAATCCCAAACCATTCATCATACTACCTAAGTATTCAGAAAAGACAACTTCAAAGTCTAGAGAGAGTATCACTTTCTCACTAACAAAAATCCCAGGAATGGCTATAGCTCTTTATAAACTAAAACAAAGAAAAACATTGCTCAGACCTTATCTCAAAATTAAATAAAACAGTAATATAACAAAATGTTTAATAAATTTAAATATAGTATAAATATTGAAAGTATAATTATAAATAAACAGTGTAAATAAATAACTGCAGCTTAAAACTGTAAAACATTTCCTCTTTATAGGAATTTTTTTTTTTTTTAAAGATCTTATTTATTTATTTTCAGAGAGAGGAGAAGGGAGGGAGAAAGAGAGGGAGAAACATCAATGTATGGTTGCTCCTCACATGGCCCTCACCGGGGACCTGGCCCGCAACCCAGGCATGTGCCCGACTGGGAATCGAACCAGGACCCTCTGGTTCCCAGCCCGCGCTCAATCCACTGAGCTACACCAGCCGGGCTCTTTATAGGAATTTTTAAAAGCTGCTATGTGCTATACACACGTGCATATTCATTTACATAGGTTTCATTTAACTGAACATAGGTTTTCGTTTAATAAAAACGTGTCCCTGAACTGGTAAACTGCTCTCTAGAATAATGATTCTTGATTTGGTTGAACCTTAAACACCTACTTCTGTATTAAATTCCTGAATGCTATAACAGCTTTTTAAAATGCTGCTGTTGTACTTCAAAAACACCTGATATTGAGGAGCTATTTTTTAATTAAAAGAAAAAAAACAAAAAACAAACAAACAAAAAAAAACTCCAGCAGTGTCACAACCAGGTAGAAATTAATAGCAGCAAGAAATTCTTCAGATTTAGGAAAGACAGAAATTATACAGGAATTAGAATTCAAACCTTTAAATCCCATCTTTTTATAATAACCACCTTACTAGGCAAAGTTAAAAAAGATAATTTCTAAATGTTTCCTGAGACCTGTGGGCAAAAATCTGATATTTTTCTACCACTATTAACATCTTACAACATAACAGTTTGAAGGACTTGGGTGTGGAAGCAGACTGTCTCTACCAGTTCTGACAACTGCCTGTGTTTACAAAACAATTTATATGGTATCAATAGAAGACTTCAGTAAAGACCACCAAAATTCTCTTCAGTCATATTTAGGTCTCAATGACCTCAAATCCTTTTTGGAACAAGTAAAAAGATAAGTAAGCATACCAATATTATATTCCTTACAAATAAGTAAAGGTGACAATTTATCTTATTAGCAACAGTGCAATTCAGTGAGATAACCAATTTAAGAAGTCATATTATTGTTCAGGAAATAAAGTGTTTCTTTGCCTCAATTTCTGCTGACAGAATGAATTATCTCAAAGCCCAACCTTTGCTAAATTATCAGGAATTACCACTTACGCATTTTCTTCATCAAAATTGGCTCGTTTAGATCCAATTTTGTAGAAAGAAGGGAGCTGTGGTGGAGCCGACTTTCCAAATCCGGAAGAAGAACTGGTTGCCCCAAAGGCACTGTGGGATTGTTGTGGGAGTTTTGGTTCTTCCTTCTTTCCAGCACTAATGGCAAAACCTCCAAAGCCAAATCCCCTCTTCGTGCCAGGGCCACCTTTATTCCAGTTCATGGTGTCAAGAATTGATCTGTGAGTGACAAGATACATTAATACAAATTTAACTTTATAGATAACCTGTTGAGTTTGTCTTTCCCAATCTCTACCTACGATTTCATTTTAAACTTTTGCCTCTCACTTAAAACTTCATCTTTGTAATTCAGGTATGCAATATGTTAATCTCAGCGAAATGGTCACATTTTTTCAAACACCGAACAAGACTTTATTTTTCATTGCTGTTAGAGAGAGAGAAGCAAAAATCACTTGCCTCCCAAACACATCCCAACTGGAGATGGAACCTGGAACCCAGGTGACGTGCCCTGACTGGGAATCCACAGCCTCTCAGCATAGGATGAGGCTTCAGACAGTGGAGCCACACTGAGCAGGGCACAAGTTCCCTAAGTTTTGTTGAAAAGGAGGAAGCTCAAAAAGCAAACGAGAACAAAATTTTAAAATACCTGGTATTTCCTCTCCCAGATATGTAATTTTGCTGATCCCTGTTATTTTTCTATATATGCACACAATTTAAACATAAAACTAAAACCCTACTGTACATATTGTTTCAGTTACTGATTTTTTCACCTAATGATACACTACGAACATCTTTAAATGTCAATAAAGGTATTTCTCCAGTTTTATAATGTTGTGAAACATATCATACAGCTGTACCTTTGTGCATACCCTTAATTATTTCTTTAGGATCAATTTTTACAATGTGATTGCTTAGCCAAAGGGACTATGCATTCTAACTTTTAAAAATTTTAATTACTACTCACATTTATGAAAGTGTCCACCGCACATTAAGTCAAATAAGAGAGTAAAACAAGGTGGAGGATTATGACTGAACATAATTCAATGTAAAAGCATGTGTTACATATACAGAAATAGCTGGAGGGCTGTTGATCAAAATGCTAACTACAGTTATTTGATTTTTACTTTCTTCTTTGTATTAAAGTTTACCACTAATAATAAAAATTAAAATGTTCATAATGAACTCTGAAGCCAATGTGGAAGAGTTTCAAAAACAGCTTTTTTCTATTGATGACATTGTTGAAGGGACAAAGAACAACATGCTCTACTTTTCCGGTTCCCTGACCCTCCCCCATATACACCTCACAGGTTTTGCCTGAACTATTACATAGCACTTAGTTCAAAGAGGAGTCCATGCCTCTCACCATGGGAAATGCAGCCCTAATGTTTCACATCCAGGAGAAAGCTCCAGTGGAACACAGGACGGCAAGCAGGCCTCACGTGTGTGACAGCGGGATTTCCTGTGGGGAATCAGGATAGTCTATTTCTTAGATTTAAGACTTGCTCATGCTAAAACCTCTCTCCCCCTGAATCAAAAGAACTTATGCTAATGATGCCTAGCTTCCTTAGACCACTAGTTCCACTGGAAACCTATCTTTTCATTTGCATATCTATCCTTTTGAGCATGTCCTGGGCTTCTACCACCTAATGTAAATCTACAATCTCTGCATAGTTAATGAAGACCATTCTGATGTAATATGCCCAAGAAATGACAATAAAAGCCTATGGGGCATAGCTCCTGGCCTCTCTCACCATGACTGGAGAGGGGTCCCATGGTCCCGCATTTTCTAGTCTAATGTATTCCGTGTAAATTTATTCATACACCTGCCATGGCATACGGATTTCTGCAGGCCAGAATCCGTGACAACTTAGTGTTCAATTTGATTTATGCTATGTCAAACCCCACCGTTGGGCCATTAGTTCCAGATAGGGACTGTATTTATTCATTTTGGACTTTCCACAGAAGTTAACGCATGGCTAAAATAATTACTTGATGAGTACCAGTTTGCCTAAACTTAATTAAGACCATCTCTTGCTTTCTTCAGGAATCCTTTAATGGAAATAATTCTAATTCTAAATAAGTCTAGTGAGGTGAGATGAGATTCCGTAAGAGTATTTACAAGCAAGATGTTGTTTACAACATGGAACTAGGGAAAGTCACATCCAAATGAGGTGAGCATTCAGATGCTCAGCAAAAACCCTCTTCTACGTTCTTCCAGATCCTGGCCCCAAACCCTCCTGATGCACGCTGCTGATTCTGCCATTCCCTTCAATTCAGTAACTCTTCAGTTACTCAAGTAGGCTGGAAGAAGTCTCTATTGTGGCAAGAAACTACTTTACCATTCTTATCTCCCAGGGTTTCCCCACATCGTTTCTTTGGTACATGCTCTTCCTTCTACCTAGATTCCCTCCCCACCAAACCTCTCACTACACCTCCCTACCAAAGTCCTAGCCTTCAAAGCCCATCTCAATACCAACTGCTAGAACTATGACAGGGATATGATTCCACCACAGAAGTGCCATCTCCTTCCTCAATCTCCCTTCCTAGTCATAAAACACCTGACATTTAATTCTATTTGTGTCCTTGTTTTATCTCTCCGACTCCATGTTATGGGTTTCATGGGTGAAGAAATAGGCTTATCCATTTATCTCTCCCCCCCAAACAAGAGTATATATTCGTTAATCAAGTTTATTCAATATAGGAGACCCAAGATGATTTACAAATTGAGCAAAGAGAAAAATTAAAGACAGTATAAGGTCCTCCTTGGTATGGTTCTAGGCACTAAAATACTGTGATTTAGTAGGAAATCATAATAGCATAGTAAAATAACACAAACTATGGGGAGCCAGGCTATGCTCAAACTCGAGCTTTGCCACTAACTTGATATGAATCTCAAGGAAGCTCAAGGAAGTTATTTAGCTTCTCTGGGTCTCAGTTTCCTCATCTGTAAGATGGTAAGAATATCACCTAGTTCACAGCTGGTGTGAGAAATTGAGTTCATACACAAAAAATACATTTACAACATAGTAAGTATACAATATTTACTAGCAGTCATGTTTATCATTATTTTCTCTC
This sequence comes from Micronycteris hirsuta, assembly GCA_004026765.1. NCBI lineage: Eukaryota > Metazoa > Chordata > Mammalia > Chiroptera > Phyllostomidae > Micronycteris > Micronycteris hirsuta. Next base: position 12,681 of record PVJI01003622.1, read on the forward strand.
CAGAAATCAATTTCTCTATTGGTAAATGGAGAATATCAAGTTACACCTCTCAGATCTCTTTCAACTCAGGGATTCCATACATAAGTGCTACATGACACCGAAGATGTCAGAGATCACTGCCAGCTGACAAATGAGAATATGCTTCATTAAGGGAGCCAGAACCCGTAGGCGGCACAGGAAGATGCAAGCTGGGGAGAAAAGTGTGAAGGAAGACATTTTAAGGAGAAAAGCTAGAAATAGCAAAGGCTAGAAAGTTAGAATAAGTGTGGAACATAACAAAGATAAATTGTCTCAAGTTTGTATTTTGGACAATGGTGAAAAATAAATACGATAATTATAAAACCACATTACTTTACCAAAACTTGTGTTTTGGGAGTAAGCGAAGAGTTCTGGTGATATCTGATTAGCATCCACCTAATAATATGCCTTGAGAACATTTCACACACCATAAACCGGCCAGTTTTTTTGTTTCGAACAAAAATCTGTACAAAACCCAAGATTTCATCACTTTCTTTGAAAGCCAAATATAAGTAAATGCTGGGTTATACTTATTTTAGAAGCATCTCTTTCCTCTCCTTTAAAGAAACTAAGAATTATGTAAATAGTACCAATTTGATAAAAACCAAAATAAAAACAACTGTACTCCTCCATGAATTATACTAAATTTTAACAATACAATTTAAGTCAGATCTTACCACTCCTCTGCTCAAATCCTCAGACGGTTCCCACCCAAGGCAAAGCAAAAGTGAAAAAGCCTTGCAATGGCCTAAAAGGTCCTGGTTGTTTAGCTCCTATCTCCAGTTCTTTTTCTTTCCTGACCTTGTATCTCCTAATAGTCCCTCCTTTGCTCACAGTGTTACAAGTACAAGGGTCTTCTAATTGTTCCTCTAACAGGTCAGCATTGTCCTCTTCCCAGCCTTTTACACTTGCTGTTCCCCCTGCCTAGAACATTCCTTTCCCCACAGGGTTGGCTGGGCTCATCACCCCTCACCTGCTTTTAGTCTGCTTAAGTATTATCTTATCTGTACGTTCCTTATCTATAGCTTATCTATAAATACATTCCTGACCACCTTCCCATCTATCTTTCCAGCTGTATTTTTCCCTAAGGCACTAATAATCTTCTAACATACAGTAGAACTTACGTATTTGTTTATTGTCTCTCTTCCCCTCACTGGAAAGTAAGTTTCAGGAGAGCAGGGGTCAGAGACCTAAAACAGTGCTCGGGAATAGGCACACTAGGCAACAATGAGAACACTTCTTAAGTGAATGAATTGCAAATTAGGCCATATAATGCCCTTCCAGGTACAGGAAAACACAGCATACTTTTTTTTTCCACCGCTGAGAAGCTGAAAATTAATTTTTGTATGAAACACTTACCGCTCACCTATGTGCCAGAACTGTGCTTGGCTCTGAAAAGTTACAGTGAATAAGAAATAATCTCTGCTTATTAGGAGCACTAGGGTGTTTATATGCGGGAGGAGAAATACGTCGTTACCCCACCCCCCCAACAAAACAAAACACAGAGAAGCCAAAGGAAATAATTGGAACCTGAAGGAGAGGCAAAAGAGGAAATGCTTCATTCACCAGGGTGACAAGGAAGGTATGCATGATTCCCCTCAAACTCTCGACTATTAAAGTTTCTTTATATTACTGGTTCGTAAACCTGCAACTCCATGTAAATTATTTACTCTCATCACACAGGCTTTTAGGCAGGCCGCAAAAAAGTTTGGGTGACGATGATGATGCTAATCACTGTCTACTGAAGGCTGCACGAAGATCACCCACTTTGTCTCTCTTGTCTTCCGATTTGGCAACTTTTGCCTACAGGCTCCCTCCGACTTGGAGGCTCGCCTCCGCCAACTGCTGCCGGCTAAAGTCAGAATCCCCCGGTGGCTATCCCTACCAAGGAGATCGGCACATTGCAAATCCCTTCCGCAGCCCAGCAAGCGGGCGCCGCCTCGGGAAAGTCGCCAACTGGGCCTCCGTGAAAGTTACGGGAGAAGCGGGAGCCGTGGGAGAGCGACCCGACTCCGAAGGACCTTTTGGGGCCTCAGCCCGGCACTCCCACCCCTCGCCGGCTCCCTGGGCCTCTGGTGCCCAGGGGCTCCACCGACTCTTTGTTAAGTGAGGCCGCGGTTCCCCGGCCTTAGCTAGGCCCCGCAGTTGCCTCCAGTGCCACCAAGGGGCCGCAACCCCGCGTCCAAACCCACCTCACACAAACCTGCTGCTATAGCGGCACCTACTACTTCCTCCGACGCGGGGAGAATCCCACGGCACGAAGTACGCGCGGACCAGGCCGCGTCCCGCCGCGCTCCTCCCTCTCCGCCCCTTTCGCCGCCGCGGCCGCCGCTTCCAGACCCGTTGCCGTCTGTGGGGGAGGGGAATACAAACCTGACATGCGCATTGCAGAACGCGGGCCGAAGGGCGGGGCCTGCGTCTACGGCTGCCGGGAAGGGCTTCGGGCTCTTCTGGCCTTTTTAGCTCCAGAATGCCTCGCAGCCCTCACACACTGACTTGGGCTCTGATCTTGGGTGAGGAATGTTCGTGGCCTGTGTAAGAAGTGAGCCTGCGAGGGAAGGAAGAGTAACAGTGACTGGAAGCCGCCCAATAATTCCAAGAAAAGGGCTTGGGCGGAAACCGCATATACATAAAATTGTTGATCCCTTAAACTTCGGTCCTTGCCAAACACGACCTGGGCAACATTTCTCCGCGTGCCTCTGGCCACGTGGTTCCATAGAGCATGGCCACCTTTAGCTTCCGGAGCGCCGGTTCAGTGTGATGACAACTTGACTTAATTCTAGCGGAGAGAGCTGGGATTGGTGTGAGCAGTTCCGGCCCAGGGCCCGGGATTATGTAATTTTCGGAACAGCCCCACACGCCCCTGCAGGGCTGGGGTGGGGGAGGTCTCGCGCGGTCCGGTAGACTGCGTCCCGCCCCCTCGCCGCGCGCAGGCCCGGACTGGCGGCACGCGGTTTACGTAACGGATGGTGGAGACTACGTGCAGAGTGGGGCGGCGTGACTGAGCTACCTGGTGTATGTGTGTCCTAAAGGCATTAGGGCCACTAAAACCGCGGTGACCGCGCAGGCGGCGACCAGGCAGAGAGGCCCGCGGGGTAGAGGTGGCGGTCGCAGGAGCTCTGAGCCGGTTTCTAGCCCCCGGTACAGGTAGGAAGCGGGCCATGACGTGTTAGTCGATGGGGGCCGGGCCAGGCCAAGGGGCCACCCTGAGTTGCGTGGCGTAGCCCGGTCCTGTTTCCGTTTCCCACTTAACCCCCTAAGTCAGGTCTGTGGTGATATGCATCGGTCCCCGCTCTCACTTCTCCCGACTTTCTTAAAACAAGCAAACTTTGTCCATCCCGAAACCCATTTTTGTTGGTTTTACGGATTGGGGTGATTTTAACGGTTTTGAGGAACTACACCACAGTTGTGAGCAAATGCAACCAAATCCCAAAGTTTGAGGAAGTTTACAGTGTGCAGCTGGAAAAATGGACTACAGACGTTAGGGTGAATTGGATAGACCCCTTGTGGTTTAACAGAAGCAACCACCTTTAACTAGTCTAAGTCCAGACCCAATCTTTGAGAGACTGTCAAATGAGCTTATAGAAGACAGTCAACCCAGACTTGTTCCTTGCCGCGCGTGGAATCTCATTCAGGACTGGGTGGCCTGGCAAGGAATTGTGCGTTTAAGAAATGAATTGACAGGTGTAGCAGAGAGCTGAGAGGGAAGGCCGAGGCACAAATAGCTTGGATAATTTTGACCGAAATAACCTTGAAGGAGACCTGGTACAGTGCTGAGCTATCTTAGAAACACTTCTATGGTGTGAACATTCTAAGTGGAAATCCAACTTGAAATGATCAGGTCTTTGACAGGCAGTTTAGTTGACTGTGTCAGTGTTAACCTTTACTTCTATTTGAAAATGTTTAAAATCTTAATGAAAATGTTTAAGATCTTAAAAGGGAAACACAAAATGAAATTTTTAAATCTTGAAAGGTGTTCATGGGGCTCAGGGGAAGGAAATAATGGGAACTAATATCTATTGTGTATCTTCTATGTGCCAGGCACAAATCTCCTGTGCCACCCACTATAGCCCTATGGGGCAATGGTATTTCTTTTTTCTAAGTGGGGAACAGGGAATTTTAAATAACTAGCCCAAGATAATATGGCTAGTAAATGGGAGAGCTGACATTAAACCAAATCTAACTACACCAAACTGCTTGCTGTTTTTCATGTTTCTCCTACTTTGGACTGTAATACAAGATTATTAAAGAAAGCCGGGGATATTTGGAGACACATCGTGAACTTTTTTGAGGTTGACGTTGAGAAGGCAGCTATGTTTTCCCATAAAATGTTCCCTGGTGCTAACCTCAAAGATAGAGGATATTGGAAAGGGTGCAGTATATGGCATTTCTCAAATCATATGTGCCTTTCAAATTTATGAACTTTGTCCAGTTCAAAGACTATTTCTTGCAGCCATGTGTTGCAAAGTATTAGGCGATAACCTTTGATATTGAACTATAAGAATTAAATCCTTTTAAGAATTTATGGTATTGTAGGTATAAGGTATAGAATAGAATATTCACTATCCCAGAGTATCTTTTTTTTTAAAGATTTTATTTTATTTTATTTTTTTAACATTTTATTTATTTATTTTAGAGAGACAGGAAGGGAGGGAGACAGAGAGGGAGAGAAACAGCAATGTATGGTTGCCTCTCACATGGCCCTCTCTGGGGACCCGGCCTGCAACCCAGGCATGTGCCCTGGCGGGGAATCGAACCGGGAACATCTGGTTCCCAGCCCGCGCTCAATCCACTGAGCTACACCAGCCAGGGCAGATTTTATTATTTTTACAGAGAGGGGAAGAGAGGGAGAGAAACATTGATGTGTGAGAGAAACATCAATCAGTTGCCTCTCATACACACCCTGATCGGAGACCAAACCTGCAACTCAGGTATGTGCCCTGACCAAGAATCAAACCTGTGATCAGTTGCTTTGCAAGTCAACACCTAACAAACTGAGCCACACTGGTCAGGGCACCCCAGAGCACCTTGAAAAAGTAGTACATACCCCCTTGTGCCACCTGCTCACCTCCATTAAAACCTGTGTTTCGGCTTCCATTCTTACCACATACATACCTGCAGTTGCCAAAAATGATTTATTAACATTTGGAAAATTTTGGCCCATCTCTTACTTGAACTTTCTGCAATCCATGTCTTACGTGAACTTTCTACAGTGCTCTTTCCTTCTTAGAAATGTGCTTCTCCTTTGACTTCTACAACATAATGCCATTTGACCAGAGTCTCTTTTTCTCTAACCATTCCTTCTTAGTTTCCCATTCCAGTTCTTCCTGTTATAACCACCTTTTAGCTGTTTTGTTGCGTGCACTCTCTCTCTTTAAAGATTTTTTAAATTTATTTTTAGAGGAGAAGGGAGGGAGAAAGAAAGAAACATCCATCAGTTGCTTCTTGAACTCTTCCTGACCAGGGACTGAATCTGCAATCCAGGCATGTGCCCTGACCAAGAATTGAACCAGGGACCTTTCAGTTTAAGGGATGAGGCCCAACCGATCGAGCCACACCGGTCAGGGCTAAACCTAACTCTTGATACACCCTGGGAATTTCATCCATTCCCACACCATCTCTCGTTCCAGCTTAGCCTTGTATCCTGAACTTCAGACTTATATTTTAACTACTTCCTTTTCTTCCTCTGTAAAAATAGGTTATGATACCTTTTAGGGATATTGTGAAAATTAAGAGAGAAATAATAATCATTTAAAATAGTGCTTAAAAACACTCCAGACTTTAAAACAAGTACTAAATTTAATTTATTGTCTTTCTCTCCTATATTTTCCTCCTTTGTTGTTTCAAGGAAGACTTTTTCCTGTTATTAATCAAGCCAAAACTTGGAATCATTTCAGATCTTTCTTTCCTGTATTCTCTACATCCAAACATTTTATGGAGACACATACAAGTCTTATACTTGTTTTCCTGTTCATTCCCAATACCACTGCCAGTTCAGTCCTGTTTTCTCTCTTATCTAATTATTCCAACCACTTATTTTCCTGCCTCAGGTGCCCTTCTCCAATTCACCTGGTGTATGAGCTGGCAGGATAGAATTGCAAATCTGATAGGTGTCACTCTCCTACTTAAATCCTTTCGTTGATTCTAGTTAGGCGAACTTATTGGTTTGGTATTTACATAAGGATCACTATGACCTGGCCCCTGCTGGCCTCTCTAGCCTCATTTCCCCCCCTTGGGTCTGTAAACCCATCACACCAAACTCTTACAATGTGTTATTTTAGTCCTTTATGCTGTAGCTGTTCCTCTGCACTATCTCTTCTTGAGTGCAAGAACCATACTTTTTATTACAAAAGCACATCATAGGAAAATAAGAAAATATAAAGAAAAATAAAGGCAAAATGCTCATAATCCTACCATATAAAATAATTCTTGTTTATATGTAGATGTATATACATCCTTCTAAACCTTTTTGTTATATATTTGCTTCTATAATTGGGTTCTAACTTCATTTGTAAAAATTTTTAATGTACAAAATAAATGTTTTTGTATGTACCCGTAATTGAGCCAAACAATTTCAGATTTTTCACTGTTGTAATACTGTAACACATATCCTTGAAGCTGAACTTTTGTGCATATTTACAATTATTCAGGAGTCATGTTTTACTTCTCTTGGTCTAGTGTCTGACATGATATGCTCAGTGAAGGTATATTTGATCAGGTATGGCAGGATCATTTTATGAAAAGCAGTGAGAGCCAGAGTTTCTGTATTACTCTACAGGAATTGCTTAGCCTTTGATGGTTACCGAATCCTTACATAACAAAAGTTGTGTTTTAGGAAGATGGTCATGGTTTCTAAGGAGAAGCAGGGAGTAGGGAGAGCTGAGACTGGGAGACCATTTAGGAAGATACTGCGGTTCTTTAGTGGGTGACGGTGACTTAGATTATTGTGGTGGCTTTGGGAATCAAAGAAGGAAACACCAGGATTAGATTTCAAAGGGAAAAGAAAGTGAGAAAGTAGGTATCTTGCTTTTTTATTCAACAAGACTGTGAAAGTGGGATTGATATTAATACAAAAATAGAGAAAATCAGGTACCTGTTGATTTTGAAAAAATTATGGGGGAGCGATCAGCAGACTAAAGTCTGAGAGATAGACTGTTTTTGTACAGCCTGTGAATGAAGGGCAGTTTTTCCCATTTTAAAGGATTTTTAAAAAGTTTTATTTTGGCCCTGGCTGGTGTAGCTCAGTGGATTGAGCGCGGGCTGGGAACCAGAGGGTCCCGGTTCCATTCCCAGTCGGGGCACATGCCTGGGTTGCGAGCCAGGTCCCCATGAGGGCCATGTGAGAGGCAACCATACATTGCTGTTTCTCTCCCTCTCTCCCTCCCTTCCCCTCTCTCTAAAAATAAATAAAATTAAAAAAAAAAATCTTTAAAAAAAATTTAAAAAAAGTTTTATTTTGTATTAGTTTCAAGTGTACAGCATAATAGTTAGACAGTGATAGTTTACAAAGTGATCCCCTGATATTTCAAGTACCTACCTGGCACCGTACATAGTTACTACAATATTTTTTACTATATTCCCTGTGCTGTACTTTCCATCCCCGGGACTGTTTTGTGACTACTGATTTGCACTTCTTTTTTTTTTTTTTAAAGATTTTATTTATTTATTTTCAGAGAGAGGAGAAGGTAGGGAGAAAGAGCAATGTATGGTTGCCTCTCACATGGCCCTCATTGGGGACCTGGCCCGCAACCCAGGCATGTGCCCCGACTGGAAATCGAACCGGGACCCTCTGGTTCCCAGCCCGCGCTCAATCCACTGAGCTATGCCAGCCGGGCTTGATTTGCACTTCTTAATCCCTTTACTTTTCACCCTGTCCCCAACCCAGCCCCTCCCCTCTGACAACCATCAGTCAGTTCTCTGTATCTATGATTCTGTTTCTATTTTGTTTGTTCATTTATTTTGCTCTTTGGAGTCCAAAGAACAAAGTGAAATTATGTAGTATTTGTTTCACTCTCACATAAGTGAAATTATATAGTATTTGTTTTTCTCTGTCTGATTTATTTCATTCAGCATAATGACCCCTAGGTCTATCCATGTTGTTGCAAATGGTAAGACTTCATCTTTTTTATGGCCAGTAATACTCCATTGTATATATGTACCACAGCTTTTTTTTTTAAATCCTCACCCGAAGACATGCTTATTGATTTTAGAGAGAGGGGAAGGTAAGGAGAGAGAAAGGGTGAGAAGCATCAATGTGAGAGAGAAACATTAACTGGTTGCATCCTGTATGTGCCTTGGGGACCAAGCCCGCAACCCAGACATGCACCCTGACTGGGAATCAAACCACAGCTTTTCCATTCATTATGACGCTCCAACCAAGTGAACCACACCAGCCAGGGCAGCTTTTTTATCTTCTTGTCTGTTGATGAGCACCTGGGTTGCTCCCACATCTTGGCTATTATAAATAATACTGCAATAAACAGTCCCAGCTGGTGTGGCTCAGTGGATTGAGCACCAGCCTGTGAACCAAAAGGTCACTGGTTCAATTCCCAGTCAAGGCACATGCCTGGGTTGCAGGCCAGGTCACCAGTAGGGGATGTGTGAGAGGCAGCCATACACTGATGTTTCTCTCCCTCTCTTTCTCCCTCCCTTCCTCTCTGTCTAAAAATAAATAAATAAAATCTTAAAGAGAAAGGCAGGAGAGAGTCATAGATACAGCTTTTAATTGTTTCCAGATTTGATCAGTGTATGTAGAGTAACAGTCCATTTAAGTGTTGTTTTTTTTTAACTCATTTTTAAGGTGCAATGAAAGTCTTCTACGCTTTTTGTGTTGTCCTTTTGGTGTTCGAGAGTGTCTCTGAAGCCAAGTTTGATGATTTCGAGGATGAGGAAGACATAGTAGAGTATGATGATAATGACTTTGCTGAATTTGAGGATGTCACAGAAGATTCTGTTACTGAATCTCCTCAACGGGTGATTACCACTGAAGATGATGAAGACGAGACCACTGTGGAGTTGGAAGGGCAGGATGAAAACCAAGAAGGAGATTTTGAAGATGCAGATACCCAGGTGAGGTTCTTTTTTATTGATTTCTTGGGAGACTGGACGGATGAGAAAATTTGTAACTGGCATTTTCCCCAGACATTAAAAGTAAGACCCAGGTTTAGGGAGACCTTTACTCCCTGGTGTCTTTATTTTTGTTCAGTAGGCAGAGCGTTTCCGAATGTTTCCCGGTGTGTTCCTACCTTTCACACTGATGGAAGAGTGAATTGTGTTTTTCTCCTCTGTGGAGAGCCTGGCTTGGGGAAGGGTGGCAGATAGAGTCTGTGTGTGCGTGGGAATTACATCACTTAGAATTCAGGGGTCAAAAGCATAGAGAGCCATCCTTTGTTAAAAACAAGTAATAATCTCTGTGTGCTTGCTCCTTACGTGTTCTGTTTCTCCTTTACAACTGTTGCCTGTGAAAATGAGATACACTTGCTGGCGACATTTGTAGGGAAAAACAGATTGTGCCTCATTTTTGTAGGAGGGAGATACCGAGGGTGAGCCATATGATGATGAAGAATTTGAAGGTTATGAAGACAAACCAGATACTTCTTCTAGCAAAAATAAAGACCCAATAACAATTGTTGATGTAGGTATACGGGATTCTGAATTCCATACTAACCAACAAAATATCTTGCTGTTATTAATCCTAGAAATATAATTAGTACATTGCTGGTGTTGATGTAATAGTGGGGACAGTGAAAGAGTTTGACATCGAATCTTCTGATAAAACTTCATGCCTAGATAAGCAACCCTTGTATCTTTGTTCTAGCCCTCATAGTTTTTTGTTTTTGTTTTTTTTTTTTAAGATTTTATTTATTTTTTATTAGAGAGAGGGGAAGGGAGGGAGGCAGAGAGGGAGAGAAAGAGCAGTGTATGGTTGCTTCTCACATGGCCCTCACTGGGGACCTGGCCTGCAACCCAGGCATGTGCCCTGACTGGGAAACGAACCGGGGCCCTCTGGTTCCCAGCTCGCGCTCAGTCCACTGAGCTACACCAGCCAGGGCTAGCCCTCACAGTTTTTATCAAGGAATGATGAGAAGAGGATAGATGGTGGATTTATTTTGGGGTGGGGCTCAGAATCAAGTTTAATACAAAGGGCTTTCCATCTTTTTTATCTCATTTGACTGTCCTCACATTTCCTTGAAGAGTCTTTTACAAAGCCAACCTGGAAAATCAAAATAGGCATATTTTTCAAAGTATAACCGTGTTTAGTGACAGTTATCTAAAGCACCCACTTCTGTTTATGGGTTTTCTCATTCTCCTTCCTCTTGTGAGTTAGACTCCATCCTTCAGCCTCAGCCAACAGTAAATGGAATAATTGTTTTTCTTTAGGTTCCTGCACACCTCCAGAACAGTTGGGAGAGTTACTATCTAGAAATTTTGATGGTGACTGGTCTGCTCGCCTACATCATGAATTATATCATTGGCAAGAATAAAAACAGTCGCCTCGCTCAGGCCTGGTTTAACACTCATAGAGAGCTTCTGGAGAGCAACTTTACCTTAGTAGGTAAGTCAAGCTAATAGCAGTTATGCTCTGGGCTGGAAAACCATCTAGTAAGAACTGTTTTCTTGGACATTAAGAGGATGCTATTTTATTCTCTTTTAAGGATCTTATTTTTTGTTAGGTTTGATATGCTGAATAAACTATATGTATGAAATAATTTTCTCATCTGTCATTAATCAACAGTTGCTAAACAGCTTCTGATTAGAATGAGATCTGCAGTGTTATCAAAACAAGCTGATAAAAGTCTGACTGAAGGCAGGGGATTTTGACATTTTAAATGGCTTGATAAATGCTTTCAGTAATCTTTTAGAAATTAGATCTAAATCCCTCAAAATTCCCTCAGGGTCTGGACACTTGAGTGTTGGATCTGCCAAAGAGGTACACTGAAGTGCCTTAGAGGAGGAGCCCCTGTAGTTATGTAGTGGAAGGAGTAAGGTGCACTTGCCCACTCACCTCTATTTGGCATTTAACACTTTGTTTCTCTTTAATAGTAAGCAACTATCCATCTGCTTTCCTCTTTAGCAGGCCATTTATATGTTGTGCTAGGTACTTTGCTATAGTATTTCTTCAACTGGATAGTTTCTGTTTTCCTAAGGAGGGGACTGAAATCCAGAAATGGTAGAACTTATGCTATTCTGTTGCAGCCAGCATATTAAACCTAGTCTGCATGCTTCCAAACTCCACGCTCTCTCTGCTCTACCATGTTATTTCAGTGTACTTTCCCGCCTGGACGTTAGGAAAATAATAAGCTTTAATGCCTTCCACTTCCCCTTGTGTGTTTTCTTTTGGTGTATCAGTCTGCTTTACCTTGTGAGGTTGAACAATTTCTTTTGTACTCTTAATTAAATGAAGAGAGGAAACAATTGGAATTTGAGCTTTTTTTTTTTTTCAGATCTAAATATAGCTGTTACTGCCACTGTTACCATTTTGCTGTTGGAAAAGCAGACTTGGTTAAAGTTAACTTATAGAAGACACAATGAGGGAATGTTAGTTTGTAGTAATGGTAGTTTGTTTTTTTTTAAAGGTTTTATTTATTTTTAGAAAGAAGGGAAGGAGGGAGAAAGAGGGAGAGAAACATCAGTGTGTAATTGCCTCTCACACGCCCCCCACTGGGGACCTGACCCATAGCCCAGGCTTGTGCCCTGACTGGGAATCGAACTGGTGACCCTTTGGTTCACAGGCTGGTGCTCAATCCACTGAGCGACACCAGCCAGGGCAGTAATGGTGGTTTTTATTCACTGCATAGGAATGTTTGGGGGAAAACATAAATCGATTTTACTCCATTTTTTTTTAAAGAACATGGTCTTTTTTTAGAAAAGATTTTATTTATTTTGTTTTTTAGAGAGGGGAAGGGAGGGAGAGAGGGAAAATCAATGTGTGGTTGCCTCTTGCGCACCCCCTATTGGAGACCTGGCCCGCAACCCAGGCATGTGCCCTAGACTGGGAATCAAACTTACCACCCTTTGATTCTCAGGCTAGCACTCAACCACTGAGCCACACCAGCCAGGGCGATTTTGCTCCATTTTTTATCTACTCTTTTTTTTTTTTTTTTTTTTTTAGATTTTATTTATTTATTTCTAGAGAGAGGGAAAGAAACATTAATGTGTGGTTGCCTCTCACATACCTCCAGCTGGGGACCTGGCCCACAACCCAGGCTTGTGCCCTGACTGGGAATCGAACTGGTGACCCTTTGGTTTGCAGGCTGGCACTCAATCCACTGAGCCACACCAGCCAGAGCCATTTTTCTTAAGAAATTTATAATCCAGACTGATTGTCATTAACAAAGACATAGGAGTAATTAATTTTTTAATAGAGACAATGAAGAGTTTTAAAAGTAAAAGGAACAATGACCATCTGTTGTAATATATGTCCAAAGGAGAGTTCTATAAGATAGCAAAGTATCGCCACCCTAAAACTATGGTCATTGTGGGATCAGGGTGGAGGAGGGCTTGGTGATTAGGCATAACCTTATCAGGGATTCACATTAAGTGCTTTCACCCCCAGGGGATGATGGAACAAACAAGGAAGCCACAAGCACAGGCAAGCTGAACCAGGAGAACGAGCACATCTACAACCTGTGGTGCTCCGGTCGAGTGTGCTGCGAGGGGATGCTTATCCAGCTCAGGGTAAGTAGGGGTTTCTGGTGCAGTATTTATGTGTACCTTTTGTTTTTTCCTACGTGATCCCAATCCTCTAAGTTTAGTGTCTTTTCCTTTCATGTTTGACATAAAATGAGGTCTATAAATCATCTTTCTACTATTGACTGGCAAACGTCAGGTGTATTTGAAGCATCTGATTTCTGATCCCCCTCCAAGATCTCTTATTTGTAGTGAGTAGAGATTACAGCTGTTCTTGCTGTGTGTTTTGTTTTTGTTTTTGTTTTGTTTTTAGTTCCTCAAGAGACAGGACTTACTGAATGTCCTGGCCCGGATGATGAGGCCAATGAGTGATCAAGTGGTATGTGCTCTTCCTGCTGATTTTCTCTATACAGATTGAGTTCTTAACTTCTTAGAGCTTATTCCATGCTTGGATTCTGTTTGGAGTTTCTGACAACTTATGTCCTTTGCCAAAAAAGGGACCCTTTTCTGGTTGGACAGATCGTCTTCCACTCAGTGTACAGCTCTTGTGGGGGCAGGTGCATGTCTTTAGGTCAGTCACTAGGATAATGTCCCTTTTGCTTAATAGCAAAGTCAGCTGATTAGGGACCTTCCACTTCCTAACACAGCAGAGTCACGGGAGTGGTAGCCCATCGTGTTCACAAGTCCTGCTCACGGTCAAGGGGGTGGGAGTCTTGGGTTCCATCTTAGGAATCTGCCTATTACAGAACCTAGCAGATGAGTTTTGTTGTTTTTTTTTTAAAGCAAATAAAAGTAACCATGAATGATGAAGACATGGATACCTATGTGTTTGCTGTTGGTACTCGGAAAGCCTTGGTACGACTGCAGAAAGAGATGCAGGATCTGGTATGTCGAGTTATTCCAACTCAGATATATGTACAAACAGTGCCTATTTATTACATAGACGTTCACCTTCAGAGCACAGCATAATTAACCCCTTTGGTCAGTACATATTCTCTCGAGAGGAAAAAGTCTGTGCATAATAAAATGTGATGTCTTACTTTCAATTACTTCTCCATGTAGAGTGAGTTTTGTAGTGACAAACCTAAGTCTGGAGCAAAGTATGGACTGCCAGACTCCTTGGCCATCCTGTCAGAGATGGGAGAAGTCACAGAAGGAATGATGGATACAAAGGTAAATACAGTAAATGACATGTGTTTGCAGACCTTGGAATTTACAGGGTACTCTCCCTAAAAGTTACACTGTACAAGTTCTTTATTTTATGACAATGCACTGGTTATGTATTTCTTTCCCACAAAACCATTAAAACATTTTCTTTAAGCAGTAGATTAATTTGTCAAAAATTTTTGACTAGTGAAGTTCTCTCTAAATCAAGAGCAAATTGTTCCTAGGGTTGCTAATGGCTTTCTGGGGTTTTTTTTTGGTTTTTGGTTTTTTTTTTAAGATTTTATTTTTTTTATTTATCTTTAGAGAGAGGGGAAGGGAGGGAGAAAGAGAGGGAGAAACAGCAATGTGTGGTTGCCTCTCACATGGCCCTCACTGGGGACCTGGCCCGCAACCCAGGCATGTGCCCCGACTGGGAATCGAACCGGGACCCTCTGGTTCCCAGCCCGCGCTTATTCCACTGAGCTACACCAGCCAGGGCGGCTTTCTGTTTTTTTGAAAAAGGACTACAACTTTATTCCTTTTTTTTCTCCAACTCTAATCTTTATCACCGTGTGAATTAGTCCATTATTTTAGTTCAACTAGTGTAAGAGAAGAGGGATGTATAGAGTCATTTCTTTTTGTTTCAGATTTAACCTCATGCTTTCATTCTTATTTAGAACATTATTTTGGCTGCTCAGTAAGAAAAACTTAAGTATTGGTATTACTAAAGAAAAGGTACTGATTTCATTGTAGAGAGATTCCTTATCTATTTAAATTTAATTTTTTAGAAGCTTTAGCCTTAATGACATTATATGAAAGTCAGGTGGATTGAAGAGTGAATATCTTTTTTTCTTTTAAGATTTTATTTATTTTTAGAGAGGAGGGAAGGGAGGGAGAAAGAGCAGGAGACAAACACTGATCGGTTGCCTCTCACACACCTCCAACTGGAGACCTGGCCTGCAACCCAGGCATGTGCCCTGACTGGGAATCGAACCTGCAACCTTCCAGTTCACAGTCCGGGCCTCAATCCACTGAGCCACACCAGCCCAGGCTGAAGAGTGGAATATCTTTATGAAAAAAGGGAAAATATATCAAACCCTACTTAAAAAATAATAATTTTCTCTATTTCAGATGGTTCACTTTCTTACACACTACGCTGACAAGATTGAATCCATTCATTTTTCAGACCAGTTCTCGGGTCCAAAAATTATGCAAGAGTACGTATGTAATAAAAATATTAAAATTTATTTTCTTCTTTAGCTTTCTGTGTTGAAACACCTGCAAGGTGCTTCTGCAATTTCCCTTAACCAAAGGAGTGAGGTAAGTTCTGACTCCCAAGTTTTCTTTTGCTTTGACCACATGCATCATGAAGGTAGTTAGAAACCTACAGGTGGCATGCCCTGGCTGGTGTAGCTCAGTGGATTGAGTACGGGCTGCAAACTAAAGGGTTGCCGGTTTGATTCCCAGTCAGGGCACGTGCCTGGGTTGCAGGCCGGGTCCTGAGTGGGGGCCACGTGAGAGGCAACCACACATTGATGTTTCTTTCCCTCTCTTTCTCCCTCCCTTCCCTTCTGTCTAAAAATAAATAAATAAAATCTTAAAAATAAAAAAGGGAACTATGGGAGGCAAACAGGCCTCCCCAGTTTGCATGTATCACTGCACGTGTGCCCCTCACACTCAGTGACGTGGAAGAGAATCTTACAAAATGGCTAATAATTAGAAAATGCAGTTGCTAATCTCCTTGTCCTTTGTAGTCTAGGGGTTTTTTTTCTTTCTTTTTAATTTATGATATCAATCTGTGATGTTTGATTTGTGTTTGATTGATAGCAAATCTGGCCTTTTCTGGCTTCCTTATTTGTATAGTAGATGATTATAATTTTTCCTAGTATATTATCAAGACACCCTCAACACCTAATTGATTTTTTGGCTTTATAGTAATATTTTTCAAATGTACATATTCAGGGCTTGAATTCGTTGTTTGAATTCATCTCCCATTTCAGGAGAGCATACTTACGTATTACCGTATTATTTGAATGTAGCTTACCTGAGTTCTCTTTACATTTACATTAGTGAAATATTGTGTTATTTATGTTACTAAACATTTTACCACATTTTTTGCTTCAAATTTTTTTTTCCTATTTTACTCCTTTAAAACCTAGGTGTGTCTTATGGGCCAGTGTGTATTATAGTCTGAAAAATATGGTGCTTAAGTTTACCCTTAGTGTAGAGATGTTCTGACCTAAATTTTTGGTTAAGGACTACTCGCTCATAGGGTGTGGAATTGAGTACAATTAAAAGCCATTCTGGACTTTTGTTGTGTGTCAGAATTGCTCGGGTCCTTTTGTCTCTAGATGGTGTTGCCTCATCCTTGCCTTGCTCAACTCAGTATCAACACTGTGGGCAAGGAACCACATTATGATAACCATGGAGCCTTTTGGGGTAGGGGAAAGTGAACTGATAGTCAAACATTACAAGGGAATCTAAATAAGGTAGTCAAACATTACAAGGGAATCCAAAATAAGATACTTCGTTATAGGAAAGAAGGTAGAATAGGAGTTGGAAATAAAACATAAAAGCCCATCAAAATAAGCCAAAACATTGTTTAAAATATGGGCCTCATACTTAAATATAGGCTTATTATTCCCCAGGTGAGATGGAATATCTCTTGCCTGGAGGGTACATCGTTGGCAGTGTTCAAGTTTAGGATCAAGATCACTTGGGAATGCATTCATTAGAGAGACAAGTAGATCAGATGTCCTTTAGGCTCTGAGATTATATGACTTGGGGATGCCAAGCTAAATATTATGGTGACTATTTGTAGGTACCTGTTCATCTAAGTGAACTGGGTGACTTGTGTGCATAGAGAATATCTTTCCTGTGTTCTTTCTTAATAGCCTTTTCTTTTATGGTAGGGAAGGTCAGCCTTTAAAGCTACCTGAAACTAAGAGGACGCTACTGTTTACATTTAATGGTAGGTATTCGTGTCCTGCCTGCATTCTTTGTTTTCTGAGATGACCCTAAGGAAGATATTGTTCCCTACTTAGTGACAGCTATAAAAACCTACATTAAAACTAACCTCATGCCCTGGCTGGGGTGGGTCAGTGGATTGAGCGCTGGCCTGTGAACCAAAAGGTTGCCAGATCGATTCCTGGTCAGGGCACATGCCTGGGGTACAGACCAGGTCCCCAGTTGGGGGCATGCAAGAGGCAACTGATTGACATATCTCTAGGATGTTCTCCTTCCGTTTCCCTCTCTAAAAAATATATAAGATCTTAAAAAAAAAAATACTAACCTCATTCCTGCTTGTTGCCTTTGGGTTTTTTCAATAAGAGATTCCAGCATAAATAATGCCCCTTTTTTTATTACAAAATCATAAGCATGTAATTCTGTAACATAATAATATCACACTGAAGTACACCATATGACATTTTAGGTGAAATGTTCAAATTAAAACCATAAATTATTACAGCCATATTATTACCCTATCAGCCACACTCAAGCAGGCCTTACTTCTGCTGGCCTGTATTTTAATTTATACTTTTGCTGCATTTTAGCTGCCTAAGAAACATGGAGAAAGGATTTTATTAATAAAAAAAAAAAAAGTTGGGTGCCTGAGAAGTATTAATGCTGCTGTTAACTCAATAGGAAAATGGCTTTGTTTTCCAGTGCCTGGCTCAGGTAACACTTACCCAAAGGATATGGAGGCTTTGCTACCCCTGATGAACATGGTGATTTATTCTATTGACAAAGCCAAAAAGTTCCGACTCAACAGAGAAGTAAGACCCGCAGCCTTTAGTATAAGTTGGCACCTTTTATTATTTTTTTCCTCTGAGGGGATCATCTATCAAGGATTTCAGTGATTGTATTTTGCTAATTTACTTTGAAAGTGCTAGATGGGAGCTTTATGAAAGAATACTAACTAAATGGG
Organism: Micronycteris hirsuta; assembly: GCA_004026765.1. Lineage (NCBI taxonomy): Eukaryota > Metazoa > Chordata > Mammalia > Chiroptera > Phyllostomidae > Micronycteris > Micronycteris hirsuta. The sequence goes on from PVJI01003622.1 coordinate 30,403, forward strand.
ATCTTGCTTCTGTTGGATTAAAATGGATTTCTCATGAAATTTTTTGTGTCTTGGGGAAAGGGCAAACAAAAAGCAGATAAGAACCGAGCTCGAGTTGAAGAGAACTTCTTGAAGCTGACGCATGTGCAAAGACAGGAAGCTGCACAGTCTCGGCGTGAGGAGAAGAAAAGAGCAGAGAAGGAGCGAATCATGAATGAGGAAGATCCTGAGAAACAGCGCAGGCTGGAGGTAAGACAGACTTTTCATATCATGGGGATTAAAATAAGATTTATAAAGATACCTACTTGTACCATATTAGCAGTTAAAGTAATGTCATGGAGGAATGTACACAGACTAAAAGTTTAGCATTTTCTCAGTACTTGGGACAGTTAGTTGGTTGATAGCACTATAAAGAAAAATGGGCTTCAAACCATGTTAAATTGAGTCTGATCCTGGAGAGTGTTATGAATTATCCTATTCCCCCAGCACAATCTCATTTCAAAAGTTCCACTGTCATCTTTCAAGCCAAATACTTAGTGAAGTAGAAATTAGGAATTTTAATAGAAGTCAGCACATGTGCCCTGTGGTCCAAATAAACTTGTTTTGTAACATTTTTAATTTGAGTATAGAATTAGAGAATTCTGGGGGTTTTTTGTTTGGATTTTTGATGTTTGTTTTGTATATAACTAGAATCTGTAACTCAAGAGCTTTTTAGGCTGTTATGTTACAAACATCAGCATGCTCACACTTTCGTGAAATAAGGTGCCATAGTCCAACTCTGAAATTTTAAACCTTATAAATGCTGGTCAAAAAAAAAGAGGAGGAAGCCCGGCTGTTGTAGCTCAGTGGATTGAGCGCAGGCTGGGAACCAGAGGGTCCCGCCTGGTTCGATTCCCAGTCGGGGCACATGCCTGGGTTGCAGGCCAAGTCCCCAGTGAGGGCCATGTGAGAGGCAACCATACATTGCTCTTTCTCCCTCCCTTATCCTCTCTCTAAAAATAAATAAATAAAATCTTAAAAAAAAAAAAAAAAAGAGGAGAACAAAGTTCTGGGAGATGTGAATTTTAAGGAGGATAATCTTGAGGACTTGAAGAAAATTCTTAGAAGTGGAGGAAGCATGCTGCCAAGTCAAAGTGAGCAGCTGTCGGCACTTCAGTTGCCTGTAGAATCATTAATGCTGTTGAGCAAAGTGCCGAGGACACCACAGGCCTCCTCCCCTCTTACCACTTCTTAACATTTTTTCTTTGTTTTGGTTTAGTTGATGAGTATTTTCCCCCTGAAAATAGAGCTCTGTGTTTATGCCACCTTCTGTACAAATAAAAAAAGCTTTTTACTGAATAAGTGGAAGAATATATATATGGAATCATTAATAGATAATGCTTTTCAGTTTTTATGAAAAAAGAAGTTCTCCAGTTCTTTCTAGGGTTTGAAACAACAACAGATTTTAGAAAAAGGAGGGCCCAGAACTTAAGTACGGGAAGCAGCTGATGATGTTTCTCTCTCTCGTCAGTGTTGCTCTCTGTCTCTTTCTCCCTCCCTTCCCCTTTCAGGAAATAAATGAATAAAATCTTTTTTAAAAAAAAGGAATGTCTTTCCATATATGTGCTTTTCTTTATTTCCTGAGGAAAAGAATCCTGGAAGAGAGAGCGTGATAGGCTGCTTTCTTTATTTCCTGAGGAAAAGAATCCTGGAAGAGAGAGCGTGATAAGAAGTTGTACCAAGTTATACTTTTCCCTTACCAGCATATGATATAAGAGCTCCTCTTTACTCATATCTTTATGGCAACTACTTCTCAATTTTTTACATGGATGATTCTGATAGTGGGGAAATGGCATCTCATTTATTTTGCATTTTTTGAATTGTAACTGAAGTTGAAATTTTTCCACATATTTTTGACATTGACATAAATATATGTTAACATAAGTAAATTTTTCTTAACCACCATAACATATTCACACATAAATAAATGTCTCTTAACTCCTGTACCATATTCTTTATATTGGTAGTTTTATACATGCATAATATGTAATATGGGAAGGGATGGATCATGTTGAGGAAAGAATGAATATAATGGAGGTAGGGGTTGGGACAGTGGGAGGAAAGGGACCTTGGAACAGTACTTTGGCCACTCGTGTTCCTGTATCAGAAGAGTATAGCTTTTGACATATATGCTGTTGCTATTGACTTGCTACGGAGCCTTCACAGGAGGCAGCCTCTGCCACAGGGGGTGGGCTTATCCTGCCTTTGTGAACCCAAGCTCAGAATGCATTTTCCCATGAAAGCGGTGTTAACGGTGATAGTTCAGTTCTTCAGGATACTTACACAGTAGCACGGCTGTAAATGGATAAACGTTCAGACTTTTGTTAGTAAAACAACGTGTTTGAAGCTTCTTTCTCTCCTTTTGCATAACAGCTTAATTCCTAAATAAAAATATAATAAAAATTGCCAGTTGAACATTATGCAGTATTGTGTTCAGGTATAAATAACATCTATGCTAATAAGACATTTGTAATTAATAACTTGCTTAAACAATATCTTATGGTTTTCTGAACTGAAGTACAAATCCTTGGCAAATTCATACAAATGTTGTGATGAAAGTTGAGCTAATGTTTACTGGGTATAGGAAGAATCAGACCAGACTAACAAAGCTAGCTTAAATGCAGTATTTAGTTTCTAAATTTTATTTACTTTTGCTTCATTTCAAGTTAATTTTGTGTTAACCAATGTGGGTATTAGCAATTTTTTAAAAATATTTTATTTACTTATTTTTAGAGGAGAAGGGAGGGAGAAAGTGAGGGAGAAAAACGTGGATCAGTTGCCTCTCCTAAGCAGGACCCAGGCCTGTGCCCTAACCGGGAATCAAACCGGGACTACACCCAACCAGCTGAGCCGTAGCAGTCAGGCAATATTAGCAATTTGTATAACTATCTTCTGGAATGTTATTTATGGTGCAAGTCTAAGTTTTTGAATAATATTTTAGGTAGTATTTTCTGGTTTTGATTTTTTTTCTTAAACGTGCTTAGAGCTTAGTTTGGATTCTCTCTTTCTCTCTCTAGGAAGCTGCCTTGAGACGTGAGCAAAAGAAATTAGAAAAGAAGCAAATGAAAATGAAACAAATCAAGGTGAAAGCCATGTAAAGTCAGCCCAGAGATCTGAGTCCTGATGCCACCTGTCAGCCTCTGAATTCACAGGAAATGTAATTTCTAGTCTGTTTCTCATCTTAACAAACACTCCTGGCGACTAAGAAATCCGTATTTCATCATCTGTTCTGCTTTTGATTTGGAGTTTTACAGAGGTTAGAGTTACATTGGAAGGACTCTTTTTCCAGTAATTTTCTTCCAGATAATCAAATTATTTAGATTATTTTTTGAAAGGAATGATATATGAACTCTGTGTAGTTTTAAAATACTTTTAAAATTATAACATGAATCATTAGTGCTTCTAGTACTATTATATTTGAAAACATCATGAATTTATAGATATATAATTAGAATGTTGCTTTTTGTTTAAACTAGGCAGTTGAAGTGACTATAAAGAATGACTCTAAACCAAGATTCCACCCATAACTGTTGGAATTGCACAGTAAACATTGCTTGATGTTTTCTTCTGTGTCTACATTAAACTTATAAAAAAATAAAATTTAGAACACTATCTGTGGTATTGGAATTTCAGGGACTCAAAACAGTATATAGTACAGTATATGTTTTGTAGGTGAGGGGTACTGATGACAGTATTATAGGGTATCTGGAGACTTTTAATCTACTGACATGTATGTGGAAAATTCTAGGAATAGGTAGTACAGGAGCAGAGTTTTCTCCTTAGCTGATACCATAAGCTAATGACATTGTGAATGCTGTATTTTAAGTGGTTGTATGTTTTTCGTGAGTAACAAATGCATGAAAAATTAACTGCTTCCCCTAGAGCAGAACAGTGGTCTATGTGAAGTCGCAGATGTTTTCCTCACTCGATTGGATGTTAATGGAGAAGCTCTGTTATCTGTGCTATGGCTGTGTCCCTTTGCTTCTCTTTTGCTTTTCTCTCTTCCACAGCTGAGGCTGGATACATTCTTTCAAAGAAATAGCCATGAATATGCATAAATACACTTTTAAAAGTGAGCTTTTCTAAACTATTGAGAGTTCTTTCTGCCTCTTGAGGAAAGAACTCCTGGGGGAGAGGCCCATCTCTCTGCACGAGCATTTAGCTTGTTCAGATCTCTGCATTTTATAAATGCTTCCTACTAAGAAAGCATTTTTTTTTTTAAGTCACTGCTTGTACCAGGTAACTTGCTGGGGTTGGGAACGGGTTGGGTTTTTTGGTGGGCGAGGGGTGGGTGGGTATTTTTTTGCTGATGCTTTTCGTGCAAGTGTGTTCTGAGGCAATAACAAGTTGCTGTGGAAACAGAAGGGGCCTTTGTAACTGCATGGAAACTTTCCACATGGGTTTTTCTCTAGGTTAGTGCAGAAATGTGTCGACTGGGAGATGTAAATGTAATTTTTTTAACAGTTCATGAAATTAAGTTATTAAAATAACAAAAATAACAAAATTGAATGCTACGTAATTCTAGAATAAGCCTTGTTTCACAAATCTTTAAAACATGTTTTAGAAATCAAAATTGATATGCTTAGCTATCTTTTGATTAATAAAAGCTTTCTTAAAGCCCCACACATTTGGACCATGGCAGCTAATTTTGTAATTTAAGCATTCATATGAATGGTAACTAATGGACATAAATTAAACTCATTGACAAAAATCTCAGAGTGCCTGCTTTACTTTTCTGGGGTTTCCCTACAACAGTATAAGCCCATAGGAATGTTTTTTCCTGTTCAATAAAAATCAGCACTGAAATGCTTTTCCTTCATAAGAGTTGGCCTTGACAAAAATCCCTTATTTGTTGCCAGTGTTTTTAAATGTTTTCTTATTTTTAGAGCTCCATATGTTTATTAATGGGCTCCTGCATGAGGTCTCCCTCTTGAATTAGGTCACCATTGTCTCCCCTAGGAATAAGAAGATAGAGGAGAATGTTGTCTACTGTCGCACACTGGAAAGCCACTAAGCTCTCTGATTTTGTCCGCATGCCTGTGCGTGCAAAACCAGTAACAAATCCTTTGACCTGGGGCATGTCACGAACTTCTTTGAATCTCTGTTCTGTTCTTCCTTCTACAAAGTGAGGGTAGTAATTATTTTCTCTACCTACCTCACAGGTATGTCAGCACCAAGAGATAGTATCTGTAAAATTCTCTTCTAAACTATAGCACTTGAAAAATATAAGGGGTGCTTTTTCTCTCCCCCATTTCTTCCTTCCTTTCCACTCCCGTCTCCTAAGCTCCAACGGCCCTTTTGCTTGTTTCCTGAACCTACACAGCCCAGCTGGGTCATTTCTGCCACCTTCGTAACTCTCTAAATAAATTTTCTCTTGTAGTTAAAAAACTTAAAAATGTAAGGTATCTTCTAGAACTATTTTCCAAGTGGTGCCTTTTTGCTTTACTTTCGTGTTTCTCCCAGTGGAAACTAAGCAGATCCTTTCAGAGTTCTCTAATTTTATCTGCAAAATCTGACGGCATGCTTCTTGTGGGGGGAGGGTAATAATTTATAATTCTGTTTTGTTAGTAATATAACCTTTTCCTGTCACGCACCAGGTGTGAAACTCTTTTCTTCAGATGGGGCTTAACCCAAAGATAAACACTGATTGATATTTTCATGCCACTCATCCAGCAGGAATGGGCAGTGTGAAAATTATTTAGAGCAGTGTCTGCAAGGATCTATTTTGGTGGGAGGGGTGAAAAACTGTACTTTATATCATCCTGGGTTTTCTTTCCTTACTGTTCCTGCCTTCATTCATTTTGAATGAAAGGATTAAGGAGGGGACAGTTATACCCATTGGAGTGGCTTGCTAAACCAGTAGCAAAAAGTATTACCTTTTGAGTTTCTGGAGTTAGGTGATCAGCAAAAGATTTATTTGTATTGGAAGAAAGTGTAATGTTTTTATCTTTGCACAGGTTGATTGCCATTTTCTCGGCTCCGTAAACTGGGAATACCATGTTTAGAAGCAAGCTAATTTTTTTTATTTTTTTAATCCTCACTCAAGGATTTCTTTATCACTGACCTTTTCGAGAGAGAGAGAGGATGTGGGGAGAGAAAGAGAGAGAAACATACATTGATGTGAAAAAGGAACATAGATGGCCCACCTCCCACACACACCCCAACTGGGAATCGAACCCGCAACCTTTTGGTGTAAGGGATGATGCTACGAAAAACTGAGCCACCCTAGCAGGGCTAATTTTTTTTTCTTTTCTTTCAGTGAAAAGGAGAACTTTGTGTTCATTGCAGTACCACTCTTAATGGATATTATTACTTTTAATTTTCATCTTTTAAAATAAACTGATCTCTTTAACTTCACCTCTTTGGTTTTATCCAAATAGTATAACTTTACATAAAAAGGCATCCAGGCCCTTTTATGTATTCAGTTCCATGGGAGTTATTTGGAAATCAGATAACATTACATCTGCCTAGGTTATTTATTGGATCAACTTTGCTGTAGATAAGAACTGCTTTCTTATCACATTTTCAAATTAAATGCTTAAATAGCTTTCTTTTGCATCTTTTTCTTGCATGTGACTGTATCACTTAGCAAGATTGTAGCAAAGCTAGAATTGAGGCGTGTTTTCTGCTTCAGGAAAAAGCCCTGGATTTGTGGGCTATGTCCCAGGTGCTCTCCCTGTGCTCTAACAAGTCTGTTCTTCGTCTAAGTGAGCAGTATCTCCTCCCCTTTTTAAAATGGCTGTTCAGAGGGTCATATTAGATAACATGTATTAGTGCTTTGACATATAAAATGTGTAAATTAAATAATCCTCTTCAGTTTGTTAAACTACACATCATAAACATTTCACTTGAGTATTCTACACTTTTAGTTTTACTTTTCTCACAGTTAACTTACATAGTATCTTGAAGAGGGCAATGCACTTAGTTTAAACTGGGTGCTCAGAGTTAGAAACAAAACAGGATCTTCAGTCCATCTCCATCCCTCTGGGCTTCAAACCAGTTTCAGAAAGCGCCAGAAATCTTGGAGAGTCCCAACTCTTACGTTTAAGTGAAAAGCAGTAGGGAACTTGTGCACACCAGGGCTCAACAAGTAAAAAGCAAAACAGGAAGAGACTGACTTGGTAAACTCTGAAAGTTGACCTTTCTTTACACCGGTTTTCTAAATTTTCTAAATTATATAAATTGCAAGGAAAACTAAAGCTGATAGAAATTTGCTCCTTGAGAAGGAACAGAGTCTGGGCCAAAAGTTCCTCTAGCTTTTGTGGACAGTCAGGAAGTTGCTGAGATCTTTTAGACCCTTTGATAGACTGATATCCAGATCAAAAATGACAGTTATTGATCTAGGTATTAGAACAGAGGGGAAGTACTTCCATATTTAAATTCCCTGATGTGTTGGCTACATCAAGTTTGGCATCTTTTAGGAACTGACTTCTCTAGCACCCCCAAATGCCAAAGACCACATATGAAGGTCTGTTCAGAAGAACTCCACCAAGAGTTTTACTTCAGTTTCTGCCACTACGGTATATTGCTTTGTCAATTTACCAAGTTTTTGCTGAGGAAGGCATCGTATTTTGAGAATGAGAGAATAGTGAAGGAGGAAAAAAAAAGAGGTGTAGTGCTTTGGAATGTTAAAGCACTAACCAGGTAAGATCACTGATGTAGGTAAAATTCAGTGAGACCCTGAGGTGTCTGTTGCTTCACAGGCAAAATTCCCCTTCAATGTCCATAGTTCCATCAGTCCCTGTTTGGATGTAACTAAGCTCTCCCATCCTAGAAGTTAGACCAATATAAATCTGCATCAAGACCCCTAGCTGGTGTGGCTCAGTGGATTGAGTGCCATCCTGAGAACCAAAGTGTTGCAGGTTCAATTCCCAGTCAGGGCACAGGCCCGGGTTGCAGGCCAGGTCCCCAATAGGGGGCATGTGAGAGGCAAACATATTGATGTTTCTCTTTCTTCCTCCCTCCCCTCTAAAATTAAATCTTAAAAAAATCTGCATCAAGAGTCAGAGCTGGGAAGAGTGAGTGTTCGTTATTCAATGGTATATAACCAGTTTTGGGGGAAAACCCTTCATGGGTAGAGTAAGTCACTGGGGGAAAAACAAAGAACGCAGCCTCAGAGAGGAGACTTGCTCCATCCCTTGAGATTGCATTATCATTTCTCAAGCCCTGTCTGGGCTTAGACTAGCTTTTTCATCAAGACAAACTTTACAAGTTTCTGCAATCAGAGCACATCTTTAGTTGCAGATGAGGAAGAATCCAGGGGAAAAAAGAGCCAGAAGGATAAAAATTATAGATCCCATTAGTTGAACTGTTTTCCTTCATTTACCTGGACCACAGAAAGGGTGGGTTTCCCCTATGCCACTTGGCAGTTTGTTGCAGAAGAGGTCAAAGTGAGGGACACTGAGATGTATTTTTTTTTTTTAAAAGCATGCTCTGGCCAGATAGCTCAGTTGATTATAGCAATGTCCTGATACACCAAGATTGTGGGTTCAATCTCCAGTCAGGGCACATATAAGAACCAATAAATGCATAAATAAGTGGAAAAACAAAAAGATGTCTCTTTTCCCCACCCCACCCCCTCCCGCTCTAAAATCAGCTTTTTAAAAAAAATATAGGACCAGATTTTCCACTAAAGTCCTACCACACGAAAGTAAAATTCTCAAAGTAGCCAAGTCAGCAGCCAGTGCTGGTTAGCCTCTCTGTCTAGTCCCCTTAGCTCTTCATTATTGAAATTAGACTATTTCCTTCCTTCCGCGGGGGCAGGGGCTCTGGGGAGCCCTTTTCGGATCCACAGCCCTCACCAACAAGATAGGACTTCAGCTTTCACCCACTTGGAGAAACGGGTCCCTTCTGTTGAAGACAGAAGGCCCTCAGGTACGCGCCGCGCAAAACGACAGAACTCGCACCCCAGAACCAGCCAGGGTGCGGCCCACCTAAGAGACCCGGAACCACGCCCGAGGTTCCGCGCCCGCAGGGGCTGGGCGGGGCCCGGCGAGGCTTCCCCACCCTTGCGGGGCGGGGCCGGCAGGGCGGGGCGGAGCTCTGCCCCAGCTTTCCCGGGTCCGTCTACTGCGCATGGCACGTTGCGTATCCCCCTCCCAGCAACCGGCCTGGTGGCGGCGAGGCCATAAACTAAGGAGGCGGAGCTGAGACGCTGTCCGGACTGCTTGCTAACTCCAGGACCAGGTATCGGACTGGCGGGGCCGCATGGTGCGTTCCAGGGATCGTCAGCCCATCCTCTCCCCTAACTCCGATTCCATCTTCTCGGGGCTGGCCATCGTCAGACTGGCCCTCCCGGGCCCCCGCCTCGCTCTCCACGGACCTCTTTTCACCCGAGTCCTCCTCGATTCCCTCCCTGAGGGGCTGCCGCCCGAGAGCAGAATGGGCTTGGGCCCGCCTGGGAGACGCCAGAGCGGAGTTGTGGGGCGGGAGAGGCGAGCGCCTGCTTTCCCGCCCCTTCTAACCCCCTGACTTCCAGGTGGCGAACCTGGGGCCCAGGTTCAGTTTTTCCTGCTCAGGCAAAGAGGCGGCGTAGTCTCGTGCTTACCTCTCCCGCCCACTTTCCCTCCATCCCCATCGCTTCCCAGGCTGATCAGGCAGTGGGGTCGAGACCTCGTAAGGACAGAGATACAGGTGACTCCCTGAATCAGCCAAAGCAAAGACCTTCTAATTGTCTTGTTTTCCAAGTGTATTGAAGTGTCCATAGCAGATTGGGGGTGAGGGGAGGGAAGTGTGCGAGGGAAGGGGCGTGGTTAAATAAAACAGTTAAAGTTTTCAGATGGGCAGCTAACTTTTCTGCCCAGTCTTCTGCTGAGATATCCTAACGTATCCTAACTTTATCCCACAAAGAGGAACAGTCGTTCGAATGGGCTCCTTTCCTATCTAAATATCTGTTTGTAGAACCATATTCTACTATGTTTTTGCGGCATTAGGCAGTTCTTCATTGACTGATTCATACGTTGTTGAGACACCCAAGACCATTTCTTGTCCCTGAGAGTTGAAGAAACCGAATCTTACCTGACCACCTGTCCCAGGCCAGGAGCCTCTGCAGCCATTAGTTACAATGCTGAACCGGTTAAATGTGTTCAGTCTTTAACCAGGTCTCTTAGAGGTTTTATGGCTCAGATGCGGTATTTATAGTTGAACCCCAGACATGCAGGAAGTTTAGAAAACCAGTGCCAAAAATAGGAAAAAATGAAACAAAATTAAATCAAGATAAACGAATTCTCCTTAATATACCGTTTGTCATCTAGTCAACAGCATTGTCAAAGCAGGCGATGCCTTCTCAGTCGTCATTTTATCTCTGCACACACGGCCTTGACAGGTCTCCCTTGTGCTTCTCTGGTTTGCAGAGTAACTTTCGGTGTTTAACCTCTCTGAGCCTGAATTTCCTGATCTATAAAACGGGGAAGATAATACTTATTGTGAATTGATCTCTGTGAGGCATTTAGCACAGGTCCTGGTACATAGTAAGTGCACCATAAATGCTTGCTGCTTTTATTATTTGTACTATTTAGCAGCTACCAAGTGCCCATATTATGTGTTGGTCACAGTAGCCCTTGGGAATGCAACAGTGAACAAGATCATTCCATCATTTCCTTCCTACCCTCAAGGGTCCTGTATTCTGGTGGAGGAAACTGATAAATAGACAATTAAGAGTGGTAGGTGTAAGAGCTGAATTCAGAGGGAGTTAGGGAGGACTTCCCGAAGCACAGGACACCTGAGAGGGACAGGTCTAAGCTAATCAGGTTGGGGGCAGAAAGGTGGTTCTGAAGGTAATGCAGGATCTTGAAAATATTTCCTTCCGGCTCCACTTCCTCCCTGCCTTTCAAGCACCATGTCCTCGCTATGGACCTTTCCCAAGGCTCTTCCCACCCTTCTGCTCTTCTCTCACCATTTGTTCCTTTACTGAATTTCTGTCACTTGTATGGCTTTAACTCCTGACTCCGAGGTCCACAGAGCCATCTCTAACCTCTCTGGTGAGCATCAGTCTTAACTTTTCTAACTGAATGCTGTGTATTTCCACTTGAAATATATTACTCTTTTCTCAACTGCAATATGATTTAAAAACTTGGACTCATCTTTCCACTAAACCACTTACACCTCTGAGCTTTCCTGTTTTATGGTTGATATACTACTCTTCTTAGTTACTTGAGCACACACACACACAAAATCAGAGTCATCAGTGTTGTCCACAAGTAGAATGGGCTCCCTGATAGGGTAGTAAGTTTCTGGCATGGGACGTTTTTAAGCAGAGATTAGATAACCTTATAGCCGGGAGTTTGTAAAAGCTATTCCTCCAAAGGGTGGTGGATGGGCTAAATGACTTATAGTGTCCTTACTTCTAAGTATAATTTCTGTAATTTTTCTCCCCCATCTGTCTCTTTCTCTCTCTTTTTTTTTTTTTTTTACTTTTTTTTTTTGTTCTATTTCTTAACATTCCCTCTGCCACAGGCTCTTTCACCACAAATGTGGTCCACCATAATTATATTCTAACTGGCGTTCCTTTCTCTGGGTTATTTTTACCTCGCCCCCTTCCCATCCCTTTACAGATTAATATTCCTTCTATGTTCCTTAGGACAAGGCTTCTCAAATGTGCTGGCCCACAGATCAGCAGGATTCCCATGTCTGGGAGCTTGTTAGAACCACCAGATTCCACCACAGACCTTCCGAATCAAAGTCTGCATTTTAACAAGATCCTCAAGCAATTTGCATGTACAATAAAGTTCAAGAGACACTACCAAAGACCACAGTTTTGTGTTTGTCCCCTTTCTGTTTTAAACCTACAGTGGCTTTCTACTGCCTGCTGAATAAAATCCGTACACTAGCATGCACTGAAGACCTATTCACTGTTCCCATATATGTGGAGCTCTGCTCTGTAACTGCCCCCCATTAAGTGCTGACACCCTTCTCGGCGCATTTGGTCAGTCATTCCTTATGCTGTGTGCCTCCCATGTGGTAGGTACTATAGAAACTGGGAGATATATACTCCTCTAGACGAGACAAAGTAGGCACTGGATAATCAGTAACTAATACTCTTTCATGCTTAGAATTCATTCCAGCTCCACCGCTTCATGAAACTATCCCGATCCACCCCTGCTCCAGTAATCTTTCCCTTTGCTGAGCTCAATAAGAAGTTGCCCATTTCTACTTGTGCATCTCCAGGCCTCCTGAATTAAACATTTTGAAGATGAGAGTTTCGGCATCCATAGGCTTTTGTAACTACACCAATTAATTTGAAACATCCTGCTTTGGGAACCGAGGATTCAGATCATTAATGAAGCTGTTGATGGGGCAACCTAGAATAAGTTCTTAGGTCTAAAAGGGCAGTTTTACTTGTTTATGCAGTGTTTTGGAATTGACTTTACTTTTTATTTCCGATATTTTTCCAGAGCATAGACATCTTTTTCCTGTGGATAAAACTCATCTCTTTATGTTAATACTCCCTTTTCTTTCTGCTGTAGATCACACATGGGTATGGTCCTTTTTTCCTCTTAAATTTCTTTGGCATGTTGCCGTGTATTTAATGTTATTAAACAATGTACATTCTGACATTTTTTTCCCAAATTCAGTCTACAGTTTTTCTATTTCATGGCAGGATAAATGATTCTTTACATGTTGGGTGGCTTTTATAAGATTAGGGTAGGGGTGAGAATAAATGCAATTTGATAAAAATCTGTAGATAATTTTGAAAGGCCTCCTCCCACGGTTTGAAAAATATTCCTTTGATTTTTCTGAAGCAGTTCTGAGGATTCCTAGAACTCCAGGTACCAGATTAAGGCCCCACCCCCACTGCTATATTACTGCCACAACCCTAGCCCACCTAAAAAAAGGGAGAGGGAATGTGGGACATTTTACAAAAGCATTTCTGATTATTTAGTCATTTTACTTTTAAATCAACTTTGTTGAGATATAGTTTACCTATAATAAAATACTCCTACTTAAGTATGCAGTTTGTTGACTTTTGATAGGTATATTCATGTAACCACCAGGCAATTACAATAAGATACAGAGCATTTCTATCACCCCAAAAAGTTCTTGTCTCTTTGAAGTTGGCCTCTCATCTCACCCTTGGTCTCAGCCAACCAACAATTAGCATTTTGTATTTTTTACTTTTTCTAGTATTTCATGTAAATGGAAATAATATGTAGACTGAGGTATGACTTCTTTCACTTAACAAGATATTGCCTGTGTCAGTAGTTTGTTCCTTATTTTTTGAGGGAGAGAAACATCAATGTGTGGTTGCCTCTCATGCACCCCGCTACTGGGGACCTGGTCCACAACCCAGGCATGTGCCCTGACTGGGAATTGAACTGGCAACCCCTTGTTTCACAGGCTGGCACTGAATCCATTGAGCCACACCAGCCATGGCTGTTCCTTTTTATTGCTTAGTAGTATTACACTGGTATATATACCACCTTTTGTTTATATGTTTATCAATTGGTGGATGTTTGGATTGTTTCCAGTATGGGGCTATTGCGACTCATGGTGTCTGAACATTCATGCACAAGTTTATGTGAGCATGTGTTTTCATTTCTTTTGAGTAGATTACCTAGGAGCAGAACTCTTGGGCCATAAACAGCTATTAAATTGTCCTGGCCAAGTGGCTTGGTTGGAGCCTCGTCCCATGCACCAAAGGATTACAGGTTCTATTCTCTGTCAAGGCACCTGCCTAGATATCAAGTTTGATCCCTGGTTGGGGCATGTACAAGAGGCAACCGATCAACGATTCTCTCTCTCTCTCTCAGCGATGGACATGTCTTTAGTAGAGGATTAAAAAATTAAGTATGCTAGGCCCGGCTGGTGTAGCTCAGTGGATTGAGCGCGGGCTGGGAACCAGAGGGTCCCAGTTCCATTCCCAGTCGGGGCACATGCCTGGGTTGCAGGCCAGGTCCCCAGTGAGGGCCATGTGAGAGGCAACCATACATTGCTGTTTCTCTCCCTCTTTCTCCCTCCCTTCCCCTCTCTCTAAAATTAAATAAATAAAATCTTAAAAAAAAAATTAAGTATGCTATTAAACTATTTTCCAAAGTGACTGTTCTAGTTTGCATTTCCACCAGCAATGTATGAGAATTCCAGTTGATGGATATTCTTGTCAACATTTGGTATTGTCAGTATTTTTAGCCACTTTGGTAGAAGTGTTGTATTTGATTGGGGTTGTACTGAATCTGCAGATCAGTTTGGAGAGAATTGGTGTCTTAACAATATTAAATCTTGCAATCTGTGAAGATGGCTTAGCTAGTATTTGGATCATCTTTAATACCTCTTAGCAATGTTGTAGAATTTTAAATACACAGGTTTTATCCATAATTTATTAAAACCATTCCTACTTATTTTATGTGTTTGTTCATAAATTGTGTTGTTTATATTTATGTTTATTATTTGTAATATTGGTTTTTAAATTTCATCTTCTAGTTGTTCATTGCTAGCATATAGAAATAGAGATGGGTTTTATAATGGACCTTCTTTCTAAATTTGTTTTCTTAGGTCTAATGATTTTTTTGTAGACTACTTAGCGTGTTCTATATTATGAATAGTCTTCTACACCTTCTTTTCCAATCTGTATGCCTTTTTAAGATCTTTTATTTAATCTTCATTGTATTTTTTCCCCATTACCATTTAGTCCCCTCATATCCCTCTGCCCCCAGCATGTATGCCTTCGACTTCTTGCCTTTTTGCATCGGGGAATACCACTGGTACAGTGATGAGTACAAGTAATGAGAGCAGGCATTCTTGCTTTGCTTCTGTTCTTAGAGGAAACTCATTCATTCTTTCTACCACTCAGTATGATGTTGGCTGTAAAATTTTCGTACATGTTTTTTACCAAGTTGACTTGGTCAATTCTATTTCCATTCTATTCCTATCTGACTATTCCTAGTTGACTGAGAGTTTCTTTAAAATCATGAATTGATGTTGAATTTTTGTCAGATGCTTTTCGTCTGTTGAGATGATTGAGATTATTATATTTTTTCTTATTTACTCAGTTAATAAAGTAAAATTAGATTTATTCATTTTTAAAAACTTGTTAAAGTTGATTGTTTATTTGCAAGCAACTTCCAACGAAGACAGTTTTGTATACATTGATTCATTTTTAAATTTCCAATCTATCCTGAGATAAACCCCACTTGGTCATGAGGTATTAGGCTTTTAGCCATTCTAGATACAAATTTTTAAGTGTAAATAGCAAACATAAAAGAAGATAAGTATGATACGAAAAAAAAGGTACCTTCAAGAAATGGCAAAAGCTCTTGGAAATGTGTAACCAAAAATTAAAATATAGCAGGATTGTAAAGTAAAGTTGAAAAAAAACCTGGAAAGTGGAGAGTTATAAAATAGGAGTGAAACAAGTATAAAATTAAGGGATAACTCTAGAAGTGTATCTTTATTGGGAATTCTGTAACATGAGAACAGAGAAAACAGAGGAGACAAAGTTATCAAAGAAATAATACAAGAACATTTCCCAGAAATGGGAGATCCGAATAGAAAAGTGCAGATGGGCAAAAAAGCAGTTGGTCCCTATTGCAGCAGTAGTATGGAGGGCGCTGGGAGGGCAATCTCCAGGGGCATTTCAGCTTATGGAAACATATATTGATAAGACAAATGGCAGAGATGCTAAGTATTTGGAGAAAGTTAATAATAGCTACATGAAAAACCAAGGGAGTGAAAAAAAGGAGGCAACTATTAAATGGGTGTGAAGAAAGTAGACATGGTCATCTTTACCTGTTTTCATCAGCTGTGAACCATGTTTGTAGTCAAAGTAATATAAGTGCGGACTATTGATTCAGTCTACAGTTGTGCCAGAACTGCATTGGAAGAATGAAGGCAGGAAAGTAAAGTGCAGGAAGATGATGCAGGAGAGCTTAGTCTTCATCTGCCATGGTTGGAAGTTAGTACATGAATGTCTAAAATGGGTAAATCATGGCCATATAAACACTATTTAAGAATGATGATGCCCTGGCCGCGTGGCTAAGTTGGTTGGGATGTCTTCGCATACACCAAAAGGTTGCAGGTTCGATCCCTGTCAGGGTGTATAGGGAGGCAACTGATAGATGTTTTTCTCTCCCTCTCACTCTCTACCCCCCCTCCCCCCTTTCCTCTCTCCCTAAAATCAATGTACGAAAATGATGATGATGGCCCTGGCTGGTATGGCTCAGTGGATTGAATGCTGGCCTGCGAACTAGGGGGTTGCCAGTTTGATTCCCGGTCAAGGGCACATGCCTGTGTTGCAGGCCAGGTCCCCAGTGAGGGGCATACAAGAGGCAACCGCACACTGATGTTTCTCTCTTTCTCCTTCCCTTCTACTCTCTAAAAATAAATAAAATCTTAAAAAAAAAATGATGATGATGAAAAACAGGTTAAAAGGCCAAAAGAATGGAAAGTAATTGCTTCTGGGAAGGGATCAGTGAGAACAGTGTCAAGAGAAATTTAAACATTAAGGAAGAAAACCACATAATAAACTCTTCTTACAGAGATTGCGTTGATTTGGGATGCACTTGGCCAAAGTACACTTGGGTTGATTGTTTAGAGAAACTAAATCATTGGAATCTAACAATTTATAGGTTTAATAAGTGCTTTGAATGGTAGATTTGTAGTAAGTTTCTTGGTAGTCAAAAGGTATTTCTGTAAAAGGAGATTTGACTAACTCAACCTGTTTCTGTTTTCCTTTTAGGTTTAAATTTTTGAAATTGAAATAGCTCTACACATTAGGAACTCATGTCTTTTCTTGTAAGTAAACCAGAGCGAATTAGGGTGAGTGTTTCTATTCTTCTGGCTTTACTATTTTTATTTTCTGCAAAGCAAAGTGTTTGGCAGTATCGTAGGTGGTGTGTTATGTGATGCTCGGAATCATGCGGAAGTGAGGGGTGTGGGAAGCCAAGCAGGTATCTCAGCCTCTGCTCCTGAGAAAAGAGCTTGCAGGCAGAGGCCGACCAGAGACACAGAACACACCCACCAGCTTGTCTGATGGAGGAGAAATAAGTGGTGCATTTTTTGAGTATCGGTCATTCAACATTAAATGAGTTGAATGTGTAGATATGTAACCACTGGCCACCTCCCCACTTTGTATGTATTTTCAGCAATTGTGTGTTTTAAAAATCTAGTGAACAAACTGAACTAACCAGCAAAACAGAGACAAACTCATAGGGAGAGAGCAGGCTGACAGCACTGGGGCAGGGTTAGGGGGGTGGAGGGACTGAGCAAAAAGGGAAAAAGGGCCCATGGACACGGGCAGCAGTGTGGTGACTGCAGGGGTGGGTGGTATAAGGGGGACAAATGGTAATGGAAAAAATACAATAAAAAATAAACAGTATCAAACTGTAATCATTAGAACACTGTTTTTTCTAAGTATAATCATAGGTTTTAGTTGAAAACTTTCTTAACATGAAAAATTTCATTATACCTGAACTTCATCAGCTAAAATTACCTCAAGAACAAATACTGGACTTAGCTTCTTTACAAGCTTCAATGATTTCATAAAAGAGTATCATATTTTGACCATAAATTAATTGACCATATATGCATGCATGGGTCTGTTTCTGGATCCTTTATTTTATTATGAAGTAGTTAATTTCTGAATGCAGTAGTAATTATTTTTAAATCTCGTAACAATGTATAAATGCTATGAGATATTGTCAGTATGACACCTTCTTTACATATTAAAGTGAAACAGTTTATGTTCATTAAATATCTTGTGGCACAGTGCATGTGATCTTTTTATATATCATTTTTAAAAAATTAAGTGTTTATTTTTAATTTGGAAAAAAATTGATACAGAGAAAGAGAAAGAATGACGTTATAGTTCCAATTTATGATTTGTATTATGCAACTTATTTCTGAATGGTACTTAATCTTTTTTATGTTTTTATATATATATAAACAATTTATATTGTAAAGAGTAAACTTCACTCTCAATTAAGAGGAAAAACAGATTCTTTCCTTAGCCTGAACTCTGCCCAGTGGAAAGAATGTCCCCAAGCCAAACTTTAACACCAGTCCTTAAGTGAAATACAATCTTGATTCCATTGCTTTTAAATATGAGCTGCTTTTCTGTTTCAACCTAGTCTGATTCAGGTGAAACCAGACCACTATGGTGGAAATCCAATACTCGTTTGAAATAGGGCAGTAAAGTGAACCATAGACTGGTCATGCTAGTTTGGTCCTTGTAAGGATAGCATTTGGTAGCAAATGTAAGCAGTAATGTCTTCAGACACCCTAGTAGATGAAAGAATGTGCAGCTTGCAGTTTCCTTTTACAAACGGATAGAGGCTTGTGAAGAACTACAGTTCCATTCCTACTTTCTGTGTTGTGAATTTCAGTAGGATTTTCACATCGGCATTCATGGTCCTAAGTATCTGTAATAGGCAGCCATGGAATAAGTAAGGTGGATGCAAAAGGTTGTTTTATATATAGGAAGGAGAAAAACATTGTTCATTATCAGGGCCAGTACTGTGTGTTTCTCATCTTTCAGATTTAAGAATTATTCATCAAATTAGGCAAAGAGGAATAGAGAAAAGAGTTAATCTATTGTTTTTGGTTGATTTAAATCCAAGATTTTTTTTCAAAACTTTTCCATAGAAGTGTATCTTAACTCTGCTGCATGGTTCTGTTTTTGTAGTTGTGTTTTGTTGTCTGTCTAATGGCTGATAGCTGATTTTCTGTGGCTTGGAAGAAATACTAATTCTCTTTGGGGTTTTCCTCTTTAGCGGTGGGTCTCGGAAAAGTTCATTGTTGAGGGCTTAAGAGATTTGGAACTATTTGGAGGTAAGTACAGTATGGCATTTAGCCATTACTTCAGGATAAATCTCACTGCTCTTTTGTTGACTGAATCAGTTGGTAGAAATTGTCAATTCTCAGGGGAAGTGTGAACTGGAGTTGTTACACTTACTTGGCTCCTTTTGAACCCATGGTTTCCCCAAGGCTGCGGGCCAGTCGGCAGTCGCCGTCAGCCTGTCTCGAGTGTCAGAAGCCAGTGTTCACTTAAACGCACGTGTCTTTCTTCTAAGTATCTGTCCAGTTGAAATACATATTCTTATAGGAAAAAAACTAACCACTTAAAAGCCGCCAGCCTTGAAGATTTTAAAAATAAAATTATAGTCAGGATGAAGGTAGCAATGTTATACAAATTCTGGTTTTACTGATCAGTTTAGTTGACTCAGCTTTTCATGTTGGAGATTATGAAACTTAAGAGAACTAAGGGAAAAAAATCTGTCAGGACCAAAATATTCATTTCCTATTGGAAAATCTAAATGTTGATTTCAGAAGTAATTTAGGTTTGCATCCTGGAAATTTAACAGGCCCAGGCATCTTCCTTTGGCTATTTTCAAATTGAGCCTTTTTGGGACCTGTGATCTTAATATGCTAAATAAAATTCTTTTCTAGAAAAATAATAGTAATAGAGCCCTATTCTTTGTGTCTGAACACCAAGATACTCTCTTTGGCACCTGTAGCTAAAGAAACAGGTTATCAGATTGATCGCATTGGGTGACTGATGCAGAATTACCACTCGAGTGGCTTAGGTAATTGAAAACTCAAACTTGTTAGTTACTAGGTGACACCTACGAATTTACTTTCCCTAATGCCACTCAACAAACTTCTGGAGTAGAATTGTTTGTAAAGCTTGTCAAAGTGTGTTTCAGACAAATGAGAGTTTAGAAAAATGATGAATTACTTTTGTTTTGGTTAAAAAGACTAAAACTTAGCCATACAATAAAGGAAAGGCTAATGGGACAAACATATTATATTCTGGTTCTGTTTTCAGTTTCTTCCCATCGTTAATGGGAATACAGTGGTTTAAAAATAAACATTGGCATTGATGGAAATTGAGCTGGAATCCAGTTTACAATCTGTTAGTTAAAAATGTGAATTGAATGAATGGGTTTTGGTTTCAGTGTCTTGAGTGGAGGGTCTCTGGCTGTGTTTTGACAATTCACTCGTCCCTGATCCGGGGAAGATGAAGAGACTGTTCTGTATATTGTTTACAGCTTGATGGAGCCTGTGTTACCAAGTTTCTACAACTTGAAATTTGCCCTCTACTCTGGAAGACTGGGTTTGGTTTCCTTTCATCTACTCACCTGGCTCTCACCTTTGGCAGGCTGTCTTAAGCAACTGCTCCTGCCATTTGTGTACCAGAAAACTGATGTCCAACAACAACAAAAAAATTCTTATTTTGATAAATCAAGGCTAATTGACTGTAGCCAGTCTCCTTTAGCAACACAGTTAGATGCTGTAATTTATAATTTAGGATATTTGGAAATGTTTCCAATACAGTAAAAATCTGGCTTTGATGATTTTTATTTACAGAGTGGAGACCATCAAAAGCACAGATACAGAATTTGTCCAGTTGAAGAGTAGAGAGTGGTTTTGCTTGTCCTCTGCTCCATTCGTTTTGCTAAGAGTAGCAGCGGGCCTCAAAGCCTTTGCGTGGTTTGCATTCGGAATAGATTGTCTGACTAGGGAATCAAATTGGGTGACGGTCCCACGTATATATGCTGCTGTATGAAAACATTTTCTGCCTCCTTTTTTAAACCTGTTTTCTAGTCCCTGCACTCCCTGGGAAGTAGCCAGCCATCACTATAACTTTATAATGAATTGTCTGTTCACAATACAAGACTCTGAAACCAGGTTATTGGAAGTACCGTTGCATGCCAATGAGAAGTCAGTGTGTGACTGGGACTCTACCAGTTGATTATACTCAGTAAAGAGTCCCTGTGGAATAGTAGCCTGGCCAAATTTGGAAGAGCCATAGATTCATGTTTAAAAACCCCATCTCATCTGCAGCATTTTTACTGTGCAGTTGTGTGTGTGTGTGTGTGTGTGTATGTGTGTCTGTCTGTCTGTCTTTATACGTGGCACTGCAGACACTTTTTCTGCTGTAATGACTCTTAAGTGGTGTCTATTAATAAATGTAGTCCTAAGTACAGTAATTGCTGTTCTGAATGTGGGTGTGTCTTCTACTGAAAAACAAAATGCCAACTACCCATTTCTCTACTCCAGAGCAGCCTCCGGGTGACGCTCGGAGAAAAGTAAGTGACTTTCTAGGTCTAGCACTGTGGCTGTTGCATGGACATGACTTCTTGTGGAAATTCGTGCATTTTTTGGCTCATTATTTTGTTTCTGCTTATCTGTCATTAAGCTTTATTTGAAGTGTAATTCTTTTACTTGTGGAGATTCAGGTTTCACCCTGGAAAGGTTTTGATGTATACTTTGAAAAGTGAAAAAAAAATCTTGGGCACTTTTTGTCTCTCTCCTGGCAATTAACGTCTCTTCCCCTTCCCAGCCTTCCCAGTTACCTGCCACCCCCTCCAAAAAAGGAGAAAGTCTCAACAATCTAAAATGTGGTTACCTTTTAGTGGCTAGGGGTCCCAAATTTTCCATCTTTAGTCTGTTAATAGCTTTTAGTCCACAGAGATGATATTGACAAATGATAATCTCTGTCTAGATTATAAGGCAGGATGTCTAATCTTCTACCTTAAAAACAAGACCCAGGCCTGGCTGGTGTGGCTCAGTGGATTGAGCGCAGGCTGGGAACCAGGCGGTCCCGGTTCGATTCCCAGTCGGGGCACATGCCTGGGTTGCAGGCCAGGTCCCCATGAGGGCCATGTGAGAGGCAACCATACATTGCTCTTTCTCCCTTCCTTCTCCTCTCTCTAAAAATAAAATAAAATAAATAAAATCTTAAAAAAAAAAAAACAAAACGAAAAACAAAACCCAAGCCCTGACTGGTGTGTTCAGTAGGCTGGACGTTGTCCCGCAAACTGAAAGGTCTCAGGTTCAATTCCCGGTCAGGGCACATGCCTGGGTTGCAGGCCAGGTGCCTGGTTGGGGGTGTGAGAGAGGCAACCACACATCGATGTTTCTCTCTCACATTGATATTTCTCTCCCTCTCTTTCTCCCTCCCTTCCTCTCTCTCTAGAAATAAATGAATAAAATATATTTTTTTAAAAAATCCAAAATTAAAAACTACAAAACAGAAAATGCATTTTTTATTGGCAAATGCTGCAAAAAGACTCTTGCCTGGCTTCTTACTCTTCAAGCCTATTTTACCTGAGGAGCTAACACCAGATGTGCACAGTGTACCAAGCTATTTCTGATAAATGTGAATCGGTGTCTCATAAACAGAGAGGATGAGAAGCCTTTTCTGTAGACACTTCCTACGCGTTCCAGATGACACATGTTTGCACGTTTGCAGCAGCCCCATGGCTGAGTGAAGGGGCAGGCTGTTGACTAGGAACTTCTCTTTTTTTTTAAAGAGATTGATTTCAGTGGAATATCAGTGAGATTTTGTTTTTTTTTTTTTAATTTATTTATTTTCAGAGAGAGAAGGGAGGGAGAAAGAGAGGCCCTCACATGGCCCTCACTGGGGACCTGGCCCGCAACCCAGGCATGTGCCCCGACTGGGAATCGAACCGGGACCCTCTGGTTCCCGGCCCGCGCTCAATCCACTGAGCTACACCAGCCGGGTTCTCTTTGAGCAAAGCTTTGGCTGTGCCGGCACAGTCTGCGGGAGTAAGAACCTTCTCTCTCAGATCCAAACACTTTCCAGTCAGGAGACAAAAATGTTTCCCGTACAGTCAGTTAGGTATCTTTTCAGAATATAATGCCAATTATATATAATTTTTATATTTTTACAGTTGCCAATTTTACACCAAGAAGCTCTCCTGTGTGAAACCTGGGGGAGGTTAAATGTGTTTATTTGGTAGCCTTTCACCAATATTGTTTTGTGTGCTTTGTTGTGTTTTGTTTTGAACTCTTTAAAAAGTTGTCATGTATGGTCATTTCCAGATATCAGTAATTTACGTATTTAAATTACGTATTTCATTTAAATTCTTCAAAATGAAAAATATTGCTTTTTATGGTGGGGGAAACTAAGAAAAGTCTTCGACAGAATTAGTTTTTTTCTTCAGGCAATTTGAGATTTTGCATTACGTTAAACTTATGCCATGCTGTGTTTATTTTATTTTTTAAAAGATTTTCTGTATTTATTAGAAAGAGGGGGAGGGAAGGAGAAAGAGGTAGAGAAACATCGATCTTGCCTCTCGCACACCCCCAGCTGGGGACCTTGCCCACAACTCAGGCCTGTGCCCTGACTGGAGTTGAACCGGTGACATTTAATGTTCTCAGGCCTAGCGCTCAACCCACTGAATGACACCAGCCGGGGCAGTCATGCTGTGTTTAAAGAGAATGGACTGAATATTTCATCCTTTTCAGCTGAATTTTGACCTTTTCTAAATTGGAAACAACACAATGAGCTAACCCAGCTTTCCTGTGCCAGTGTCAGAACAGACCTCTTCCTTTCAAAATATCGCCTGTTTTCCTAAGTGAAGTTTGCTTTTTTTCTGAGTTCAGACCTGTAGGACCTCCACAGAAAGTAAAGCCTCCAATTCAGGGTCCTTTCCAGTGGGTTGGGGATGGAGTGGTGGCGGGGCCACGCGGCAGCCACGAGGCAAGCTCACTTCATGCAATTGCAGATTGCCCAAGGACTCATATTCCCAACGACCCAAAGAGTTTTATTTTCTAAAACCAATGCTTTTGAGTAGTTTTCTATAGTCAACAAAGATAGTAGGAGTATCTATAAAGTTATTAACTATATGTCAGTAGTTCAATGAATCATTCCGTACCTAGACTCAGTGAGCATGTGTCTTTGGAGTGTAGACTAGCGGACAGTATATTTTATATGCACTCCTAGCAAGGAAGAGGGACCTAGGTAATAAAAGTATCTATCTATAGTTTTTCCGAAGGGAGTTATTTAAGATGTCTATAATAAGTATTTTAGTCTCAGGACTCCAGCTGTCCTCTAGGAGTTTGCCTGGAAATCAGAGGAGAGAAGACCTTTAAAGTCATGCTAGATTTGTTGTTCTCATTGGGACAAAAAAAAAAAAAAAAAAAAGAAAAGCTAAAAATATGCAGTACAGCCCTGACTGGTGTGGCTCAGTGGGTTGGGCATCGTCCCATAGAGCAAAAAAGTCCCCGGTTCGATTCCCGATCAGGGCACATGCCTGGGTTGCAAGCCTGGTCCCTGGTTGGGGCACATGCAAGAGGCAACTGATTAGTATTTCTCTTACATTGATGTTTTTCTCTGTCTTTCTCCTTCCCTTCCCCTTTCTCTAAAATAAATAAATAAAATCTTTTTAAAATAATGCAGTATACTAAGCCCTCACTTAACATTGTTGATAGGTTCTGCAACTTTAAGAGAAATAATGCATAACCATAGGCTAATTAAAATAAACAAGAGTTAAGTTCTTACAGCATCTCATCCATGTTACAGTGAAATGACATTGCATGAAACGATATTATTTGAGGACCTGCTGTACTTGCTCATATGCAGGTACAGATTCCGACCTATACCATGCCCCAAGTGAATGTGTTATATGAGGACTGGCATTTTCAGTATAGGTCCTTATATTGAACCCTGTCTCCAAAGGAACTGGCTGGTACCCTACTCTCCTTTTCAGCCTGTGGGTATGACGAGGTCATGGGCAGGAAACCTGCTCAGTTCAAACTTTGCCTACGAGTTTTAAGTATGTGCCCGCATTGTTGTAGGCACTGGGGAGCAAGACCTCAGTGCGCAAGACAGACCTGGTCTGTGGCCTTGTGGAGACAGCACCCTACTAGAGGGCACAGGTGACAGATAAGCAGACTGCAGTGATACCTACATGAAAAAGTAAAGCAAGATAACAAAGTGGCTAGGAGCCTACCTTACTTTGACTGGACAGTCTTCAATGAGTAAACGACGTTTTCAGACCTCCGTGACAAGGAGGAAGCAGCCGTGAGAAAACGGCCGGGGCAGGGAAGGAGTAGGGCAGCCGTGTTCCCAACAAAGACAGCTAGTGCAGGTTTTCCTAGACTGGAGCAACAAGCGTAAGGAGTCAAGGGAGGGTGGTGCAGGATGAAGTCCTGCAAGCAGGTAGGGGCCAAGCAAGTGGATGCCCACAGGCCAGAGGAGGCAGATGGGTCTGAAAGCAATCCCCTGGGTTTGTGTTAACTAGTGACGTGGATTTTATTGAGTAAATTGATACTTGAGAACACAGGATCTGCAGAGCAAGAATATATTAGGTACAAGAGGGTTCTCTGGACGAGTACCTTTGGGAAATGCGAGGCTAAAGACAGTTGAACACATTTCCTTACTATGGAGCTTTTCAAAAAGCCTTTCACGTGCAGGTGCCCCATGACTTCTCTGTGAGAGAGAGTGCTGCAGTTTCTAACGTAACTGGATGTGCAGACTCTTCATGCATAACTGCCAGAATCAATGTTCTGTGAGGGATGCTTTGGGGAAATCCTACATTAAACCAACTCAGCAGAAAAATGGACAAGAGACAGAAAGAAGGGTGTCCACTTTGGAGAAACCCAGGTGGCCAATGAATATATGAAGAGATGCTCAGCTTCATTAGCAATCAGGAAAGTATAGATCAGCCCCACAAGGAGACTGTGAGACTGGCAGAAATTAAGTCCAAATGCAGCAAGTGTTAGGGAGAAGACAGACCAGCAAGAACAACACACCTTGCAGGTGGAGGGTGTCTGGGCATAACCACTTTGCAGAGCAACTTGGCATTGTCTTGTAAAGTCGACTGTTCATATACTCTGCGACCTAGCACCTCCATTCCTCGGCGTCAGCTTGAGAGGAACTCTCGCATGTATGTGTCAGGAGACTCATTCAAAGGTGCTCCTAGTAGCACAGTTCAGAGTAGCAGAACTGAAAAACAACCCAGAAGCGTACCAACGTTGGAATGGATAAATTGAGATATGTCCCCAAGATGAATATTAGATAGCATGGGTGTGCGGTCTGGCTAGATACAACAATGTAGATGAGTCTTAGAAATACAAAATTGATTAGACAAGGTGGTGCCACCATGTCAGAACATTCTCAGTTCACACTCTTCTGGTTAGTGCTGAGGCAAGAACCTTTTGTGCATTCACAACGACCTTTTTCTGACTAGAGGTCAGGTGTATGGACACAGCGTACGAAATATGAGCTGGCCTAAGGTTCTCCATTTCAGTTAGGTGCACATCCAAAGAAAGAGGATCCAAAAGAAAGAAAAATACATAGCCCCTAAGTCATACAGATACATTTAGGTCTGGGCCTATTAAGCTGAAGGAAGAGCTGTTGGTCTGCCACGTATTTATTTGGCTGGGCACTTCCCTTCAGGACCTAGAAGGCCAGCAGTGGCGTAATGCCCGCATCCTAAACGGCTGGGCTCCAGCTTCACTTGCAGCACGAATGGACAGGAACGAGGAGCAGGTTGCCTTTGCTGCCTGGGATGATGGCTGAGACCTGATGGATCTGTTTCTCACCCGCAGCCCAGTGTGTTTCTTGGCTGTGCTCTTGCTTCCCTTGGAAATGTCAGGGAATGATTGGTCTGGGGTCTTGCTTTGCTAAAGAGGGGGCCTCTATAGCAAGGCTGAGTATTTGATCTTTGGGATCATATAGTCAGGACCTTAAAAATAGGACCCTAATGCAACAGGAAATGCAAGAGACCCTCCCACCTCTCCATCTCCCTTCTGTTTTGTTAATGTGCCTTTTCCTAGACATTCTTTCCCCAGATAAGGATTTTATAGTTTTCACTATGCCGTATACCTGAAAGTAATATAATACTGAATGTCAATTGTAATTGAAAAAGTATATCTTTTTAATTTTAAAGGAAGTTTATAGTTCTCGGCAAATGAGCCAGTTGGAAGGACAAGCAAATCAACAGCCGACGGGACCCACGTCCAGCACCTGATGTTTTTATTTTTGTTTTTATAATTTTATTTTTTTTAGAGAGAGGGGAAGGGAGGGAGACAGAGAGGGACAGAAACAGCAATGTATGGTTGCCTCCCACATGGCCCTCACTGGGGACCCGGCCTGCAACCCAGGCATGTGCCCTGACTGGGAATCGAACCGGGACCATTTGGTTCCCAGCCCGCACTCAATCCACTGAGCTACACCAGCCAGGGCCAGCACCTGATGTTTTACTTCACGTTTCTCCTCAGGGAGTGCTGGTACCAGGTCTTTGCCCCAGAGTCAGAATTTCTGTCTGTCTAGATGCCAGTCTCCTTGTGGGTCCTTGTGGGTCTACCACCTCCCCACTTCCATCCCATCCCCAACTTTATCTTATTATTTTCTTTTTCTTTTTCTTTAGACCAATGAGGCAAGCTCAGAGTCGATAGCATCCTTCCCTAAGCAGGAGATCATGAGTAGCTTTCTGCCGGAAGGAGGGTGTTACGAGCTACTCACCATTATAGGTAATGTCCAGGGGCTGTCACGACTTCCACGCCGCGGGGGATGGCTGCAGTCAGTGGTTGGCTGCCAAGGAACTAACGGGAGAAAAGCCAAGAACTGTCAGCCATGAAAGTAAAAGTAATGAAAGTTTTACCTTGAATTTTTTGGAAATCAAGTCTCTTGAAGGAGGAAGAGGACCTTTGTTGCTATTGTCCTTGTTGATGGCATCCCTCTTTTCTTTTAGGCAAAGGCTTTGAGGACCTGATGACAGTGAATCTCGCAAAGTACAGACCAACCGGAGAGTACGTGACGGTACGCAGGGTTAACCTAGAAGCCTGTTCCAACGAGATGGTGACATTCTTGCAGGTAATCAGATGTGACTGTGACATTTGGAGGGTGGGCTCTTAAGTCCAGTAGTAATTATAGGGTGTCTCTTACCTCTGTCTCTTGCAAGTAACTGGCAGGAAACGAAGGTAGACCAAGCCAACAAGTTATGCATGCTCTCAATGAAGAATCTTGGGCAATTGGTACTAAGGATCCTGTAATACTGCTCAGCCCAATTTATAGTCCCCTTTTCTCCAGTGAGTCCTTTGTGCTTCATTTATTTATTATTAGAGAGGCTAAGTAAGTAACTTGCCCACAGTCACACGCACTAGTAAGTGGCAGAGGCAGGATTCAAACCCAGGCAGTTCTGTTCCAGACGGGGGCAACCTGCCCTGCCACAGGTGGCCATCTTGCAGCTCTTAGCATCCTGTTCGCCTGAGGTTCCTTCCTGTTGGAGCAGGAGAGGCCGCAGGTCCAACAACTGGCTGCAGACTGAATTCTCCTCGGCTGATGGAGGCTTGCTCTGGGAACTCCTTAGATTCAGGGCCTGGGTCAGCGTCTTCTCAGGCCGGGTAGTTGCACCCCATTCCCTTCTTTATTTATGATGTTTTTCTGAAATCGTGCTCATCTGACAGTGCTCTAAAACCAGTTCACAGATTCAGAGTAGTTTTGTGGATCTGAGGGTGGGACAGAAAGTCAGAGCCAACTGAGTTATAGGGGAAAAAACATACCTGACTTCGTCCTAGAGCCTGCTGGACGTTTCATGGAGCAGAATAGGAGGTCCTGCCTATTTGGCCTTAGCCTCACATCCCAAAGGCCAGGCCCCTAGAGCTTCTAGAGTTCGCTTGTCCAGTTTTTTTCACATCTTTTGTCTAAATTGATTTTAAAATTGTATAGGTCTTCCCCTTCCTGTAGCTGCTCCTAAGGAAGGGTCTCTCAGTCTCAGGCTGCTGGAGAAACAGCTCCCGTATTAATAGTAGTCGTTTTTCTCCAATGCTTCCTTCCCTTGTTTCCATTGGCTGCATTTTCCTTTATAGTAGGAAAATGTTTCCTTTCCTTTTTTTATCTTAAAGAGGAGTTCTGTGCCTTTGCCCTCGACGTTGAGCTAAACTTAGAACTTCATAAGTCTTCACTCAACGGTTTGTTCTCATCACCTCCACGGGGGTGAACTGCGTTGCTAGCAGTTTTCCCGTTGGTGAGGAGTTGTTCTGGGGGCTCTCTGGGATCGGCTGGCAGGGCAGTGCTGCCTTCCCTGCAGAGAGAACAGAGCCTCGCTTTTCTCACCCTGGAGGCGCCTGCTTAGCCTGCTCCCAGGACTCTGAGAAGGGCACCGGAAGAAAGTACTAGGTCCCCGTATTTCTCATGCCGCCACCTCCCTGTGCAGTGTCATTCCTAGTGCCCTTTGATTCTGACTTCAGCTTACCATTGGTTTCAGGGGGAACTTCATGTCTCTAAACTCTTCAGCCACCCCAATATCCTGCCCTATCAGGCCACCTTCATTGCAGACAATGAGCTGTGGGTTGTCACATCATTCATGGCATACGGTGAGTGGGAAAGGGCTCCTGGCAGAGAGAGCTTCTGATAGATAATTCTGTTGTCAGCTGGCTTATGTGCAGTTTTCCTTCCCTGTTACTCTTCCCTGTCTCCCCGCAATTCTTCTCATCAGGTTCCGCAAAAGATCTCATCTGTACACACTTCATGGATGGCATGAATGAGCTGGCGATTGCGTACATCCTGCAGGGGGTGCTCAAGGCCCTCGACTACATCCACCACATGGGATACGTACACAGGTGCATTCTGGATCATGTTCACCCTTTACAGGCGTGGCGGTCTGTGCCCATGAACGCTCCAGTAAACACTGCAAGGTTGACTGAAGTTAGTGAAACCAGAGCGCAGATAAGGCTCAGGATTCTGCCCTGGCCTCCGAGTTGGTGGACAGAGCACTTAGCCTGTTGGTGCTGGAGCTGCTGACTTTCTCTTTCCTGCGCAGCGTGGCCCTGAGTGCTGTGTGAGAGGGACATCTGAGGTGGGCCGCGGCAGCTCCATCTCACTTCTTCCTCGGGGCACCCAAACTGGCGTGTGCAGCCCAGAGTCGGCCCTATGCTGAGAGGCTGGGGAGAGGAAAGAATGCTTAGTAGATGGTGTCGGGAGAGCAGCTCATGGTAGGGAGGGTAACAAGACTGGACCCCTGCCTAACTTCACACACAGAGGGATTAAAGGCCTAAATAAATGTCAGATGTAAAACTACACACTTAAAAGGAAATGTGAGGAAGTATTTTTGTGACCTGAGATATAGGAGACCTTCTAAATATTGTAGAAGCCCAAGACATAAGACAAAAACTTGATGTATTTGCTTATATTAAGGTTAAAGATTTCTCTCCGATAAAGAACCCTTTGAACAAAGCTGAGAAATGGGTAAAGCATGGAAGATGTTAGCTTTGTTTAAATACACAGAGATTAGTAATAAATCAGTCTTGTGAATCACCAAGAAAAGGATAGCAAAGCAATAGAAACATGAGTAAAGCACATGAAGTCTCTAAAAGAGAAAACCCAAAAGACTAGCAGCCATGTGAACAGACACTCAGATCTAGCAATAATCAGAAAAGCAAATTAAAACAGGAGGATGCCCTGGCTGGTGTGGCTCAGTGGATTGAAAACTGGCCTGTGGACTGAAAGGTTGCTGGTTTGATTCCCGGTCAGGGCACATGCCTGGGTTGCAGGCCAGGTCCCCAGTTGGGAGCATGCAAGAGGCAGCCAATTGATGTTTCTCTCACACATCAATGTTTCTTTCCCTCTTTTTCTCCCTCCTTTCCTCTCTAAAAATAAATTAAAAAAACAAAAAACAGGAAGATGTCAGTTTATACAGCAGAGACAACTGGCATAACTTGGAGGCTGGGTGAGGCCCAGTGCAGTGAGGAGGCGGGGTCTCCTGTCTGTATAGCAGATGATGGCCCAACGCAGCCAGTCAGGGTCACTCGGAACTGGGACCATCGGTGCTACCTCTGGGTGTACACTGCAAAGAAACCCTCTCACAGGCCCACTGGGGCCATGCATACAATGTCGCTGTCCATATTCATGGTGGGAGGTAGTGGGAGTGTCCCTTGATGGAAGAATGGACGAGTAAGTGTTAGGTCCCACCCCAGAGTATAGGCGGCAGTTAGAGGCAAAGATGAGGTGTATGCAGATGGCAGTGTGAATGGATCTCGAAACAGGACTTAGAGACAAAGGAAGAATGGGATACATAACACAGTAGCATTAGGTAAATTAAAAATATATGCAAACAGCCCAGCTGGTGTAGCTCAGTGGATTGAGTGCGGGCTGGGAACCAAAGGGTCCCGTTTTGATTCCCGGTCGGGGCACATGCCTGGGTTGCAGGCCAGGTCTCCAGTGAGGGCCATGTGAGAGGCAACCATACATTGCTGTTTCTCCCTCCCTTCTCCTCTCTCTGAAAATAAATAAATAAAATCTTTAAAATATATATATATGCAAACAAAACAATGACACACTTTACAAGAATACACAAAAAGTACAGGTCAATAGTAGAAGGAAGTAGGGGAAGCAGTGGTCTGTGAGCATAAAAGATAACTTTAACAAAGTATAAATAAGTTTTAAAATCTGGTGATACGTAAGTGGGGTCATGCTGCTTTCCCTTTTTTGTGTGTATGTTTTAAACTTCTCACAAAAATGTATGTATATAATATGTATATACATGTGTACAATATGCGCACACGCACACATGTGCACGGCCAGGAAAATAGCTGACTAGATCTAGTGTGTAAAGACCAAAGGTTTGCAGTAGAAGGGGCTCCTGCCACCCCCTGACACCCTTCTCTCACCATGTGCCACCCCCCCACGCCCCAGGAGTGTGAAAGCCAGCCACATTCTGATCTCCGTGGATGGGAAGGTCTACCTGTCCGGTTTACGTAGCAACCTCAGCATGATCAGCCACGGGCAGCGGCAACGTGTGGTCCACGATTTTCCCAAGTACAGTATCAAGGTTCTGCCTTGGCTCAGCCCGGAGGTCCTCCAGCAGGTCTGTCCTGGGTCCCGAGGAGCCCCAGCCCTACCACCTTGTGATTTCCCAAGGGAGTCTTCAGGAATTTCCTGGGCTGGGGTGCGCTCTACGTCCATCCGCGTGCAGTACGGGCTCCTGGAGGGAGGCTTTCCTGTTGACAGGTGCACCTGGGAGGCCTCTCGCACGGCACGATGTGTCCCTGGCAGGTGGAGTCGTTCCCCCTCCGTGGGGTCCCAGACTGTGCCTGGCACTATTTCAGCTCCCTTCAGAGATGTCTACTTGTGGGAAAGGAGCATTTGGCACTCTCTCCATCCCTCCACTAATAGGAGCTCAGGGCCTCACATTTCCTCCTGCTTGTTCCGTAGCACCACCAAACAGTTGGTTCTTCCACATAGCGGCTACTCTTCCGTGGCGTAGGCAAGCAGATGGTCCTGACTTGGGGACATTCTTTCCCTCGCCTCAGTGTTTGCTCCACCGTGTTCTTTTTCTAAGAACAATGACCAAGGCTAAAATGGAGTGATCTGTGGCTTTTTTCTCCTGACTTAGAATCTTCAGGGTTATGATGCCAAGTCTGACATCTACAGCGTGGGAATCACAGCCTGTGAGCTGGCCAATGGCCATGTGCCCTTTAAGGACATGCCTGCCACCCAGGTAAGCCTGCAGCCCAGTGCTTTCCTTCTTGCCTGCCTGCCTGTCTGCCGTCCACAAATGCTCATTGAGTACCTGCCACACTCTGGGCACCGGCCAGGGATATTCGGATGAGAGACAGTTTTTCCTTCAAGAGCCACCCAGGGAGATGCTTGTGTGACTGTTTCCTTCTGTGTGATAACTGCTGTGCCAAAGGAGACCGGGGGAGGGGAGCTCGGGAGCGGGCCCACTGCAGCGATTGCAGGGCCTGAAACAGAGGTGCGAAGGGCGGCCCACAGACCAAGTGTCTACTGAAAATGTGCAAATCAAGCTCACACATTTTTATAAATTTATGAAATACGTCATCCCCCTACCTTGATAAATTTACATGGAAAACCAGTTTCTCATTGAGAATTCTCAGACTTCTCTTCATACCCCTTACAACAGACCCAGCGAAGAGGCCTATTGAGTCAGGCTTTATAAAGTCCAAGAAGTAGTCCTGGGTCATTGGGCAAGGATTGCCTGGGTCCCAGGTACCTGGGACATGATCCAGATGGGGAAGGACGGGGGCAGGGTTGCAAGTTCTGAGTGAGCCTCTCCCTTGAACCACAGCAGCTTGCCCTGTGGGGAGGAGGGCAGCTGGAGAATGGCCAAAAGGAACCCTGCAGAGCAGGGGGCCAGGGAGGCTTCTGGGAAGAGGTGGCTTGAGTCTTGAAGATAAATAGAAATTAACTGAAGAATGGCAACTAGAGGAAACTCTTAGGCAGAGGAAACAGCATATGCAAAGACCCAGAGTCAAGAAAGAACAGGATCTGCCCAGCTGGTGTAGCTCAGTGGATTGAGCGCGGGCTGGGAACCAAAAGGTTCCAGTGCGATTCCCAGTTGGGGCACATGCCTGGGTTGCAGGCCAGGTCCCCAGTGAGGGCCATGTGAGAGGCGACCATACATTGCTCTTTCTCCCTCCCTTCTCCTCTCTCTAAAAATAAATAAATAAGATCTTAAAAAAAAAAAAAAAAGAAAGAACAGGATCTTGGCAACAGCAAGCAGCGGTGAATGGCTGAGGTACAGGCCCCCCGGGGGCAGGCACTAGGCGGTGCGGCTGGAGGAGGGCGCTAGGGCAGATCACGGCTTCATGTGCCGTGCCAGGGTATCTGGTTCCCGTCACAAAGCATGCGGAGAGTCGCTGAAGGCTTTTAGGCACAGGAGTGATAGCATCAGATCTACAATGTGTTTGAGGAGGATCACTCCCACAGGTGGATTAGATCTGCTAGACTAGGGGGGTGTGGCAATCTTGGAATCTAGAAAACCTAACTATAAGACACTAACAGAAAGATACTCAGGAAGGAGTTAAAAGGCTATTTAAGGTGAATAAGAGGTTCGGATCCAAAAACAGTGCAGTCCAATAGAATTTTCTGAAATGATACAAATGTTCTATCTCTTCATTGTCTGATATGGTAGCCACTAGCCACCTGTGGCTATTAGGCACTTGAAATGTGGCCAGTGAGACTGAGGAACGGAGTTATAAACCCAATTTAAATTCATTTAAAAATAAAGAGCCACCTGTGGCTAGTGGCTACCATACTACCGCAGCTCTTGAGAGACTTCCAGGTTTCTGGCTCAGACAGAGCAATCCCTGGGGACTGGGAGAGCGATCCCCAGCACGGGGCTGGTTTCACATGTGAAGAGTCTGCAGGCTTTCAGACAGCTGCCCGAGCCCTGCCCGTCCCTGTGCATGCTGCTCCTGTGCAGCCTACCGCAGCGACAGCCCAGGATGCTGTGCTGCAGGTGCGGCCCGATAGACCCCATCAGACCACCTGGGCGTGGCAAACTGGGGCTGGGCTTAGAGAGCCAGCCAGCTGCTGCCTTCACCCAGGGTGAGGGCCCCCAGTTAAAAGGATCTGACACCTTACAAGGGGCAGGAGCCTGTGAGCCCCTTCCAGCCATGGTGAAGGGGCCACTGTTTTGCAGCCCCTCAACAATTGGGCCTGCCTCGGGTGTGGCTGCCAAGCCAGTGGCCAGCACTCCTTTGGAAAAGTTAGGTATTCTACTTCTGTCTTTTCTCTACTCCCCCAAATCACATTTGTATGTTGGGAAAAGTGTATTTGTGAAGAAACTCTCCAGGCCTCCAGGGGCCCCCTCCAGCCCAGTTCTGACTGTCCTTTCCAGATGCTGCTGGAGAAACTGAACGGCACTGTGCCTTGCCTGTTGGACACCAGCACCATCCCCGCCGAGGAGCTGACCATGAGCACCTCACGCTCCGCAGCCAACTCTGGCCTGAACGAGAGCTTGGCCACCAGCACCCCCAGGACCTCCAACGGTGACTCGCTGTCCCACCCCTATCACCGAACCTTTTCCTCCCACTTCCACCACTTCGTGGAGCAGTGCCTTCAGCGCAACCCAGATGTAAGGTACTTCCGCTGGGCTGGGGGTGGGCGTTCCAGGGAGCAGAGGGGGCTCTGGGGTTTAAGGCAGGGTGGGAGAGGATGCATCTGTCCTGTAAAGGTCTGGGTTCCCCCAGAGGAGTCCAGAGCCCCCATAGCGAGAAGGGTCAGCCCAAGGGTTTGCTAAGAAGCCAGGCTAAGCAGCTTTGGCCGCTTTCCTTAGTGCTCTGAGGGGCACTCTAAGTTGATATGCTTCATTAAGTGAGGGGCACTTAGTGAGTGAAGCAGAGGGGCACTTGGGGTGAGGTGTAAGAAACAGGATTTTGGAAGCGGGGGCACAGGGTGAAGCTGGTTTCTCTTCCTCCCTCTCCGCAGACCCAGTGCCGGCACCCTCCTGAACCATTCCTTTTTCAAGCAGGTACAGTAGCATTTTCCCAAGGCCCCTGTTTTCTCGCCTGTGGTTTTAACTCCCCCAGTCCCCTCAGCTTCAGGGTTTTTAGGGTATTTTCTCCTCCTCCCTTCGAATCAAAGAAATGACCATTTTCTGAAGCCCCTTAAAGGTGCTGCTCTTTCTGCTCATAGGAAGTCTTCTCTCCAAAGGCCCGTCTGTCACTGGGCCATGATTCCTTGCTCCGCGGTGTCCTGGGACCCAGAGCAACAGGATCCATCCCCACTCTCTCTCCTCCCCCAGATCAAGCGACGCGCCTCAGAGGCTTTGCCTGAGTTACTTCGGCCCATCACCCCAATCACCAATTTTGAGGGCAGCGAGTCTCAGGATCACAGTGGAATCTTTGGCCTAGTAACAAACCTGGAAGAGCTGGAGGTGGATGACTGGGAGTTCTGAGTCTCTGCGGAAAGTGCACACTTACCAGCTTGGGATGGACGTGGGAGCCTCTGGAGCCCTTCCTGACGGCGGGCCACATTCCTGTCCTTCAGGAGCAGATTGGGTAGAAAGGGCATTTCTGCCAGGAGAGGTGCCTGCTTGCTGACTGGGAGAGAAGTTCCTGGAGAGAAACTTTTCTACTGCTCCCAGGCATCTGAGACACAAGGGATCCGGACGGGCCAGAAAGCTGACATTCCCAGTCCAGGCAGCTCAGGTGGCCTCTTCAGAAGGAAGAGAAGCTGGCCCTTGTGAACTGAAGTTCAAGTCTGGGGTTTGACTCATTGACACAGGGGACTATGTGACTTCCTCTTCTCACTCTTGTTCTCCTACCAGCCAGATTCCATTCTGTTCCTAGTGCTCCCAGATCCTGTAGGTCCGTGGAGAGGCAAGCAGTAGGCAATCTGTGCCCTCTCTCCTCTGACGTCTCCCTGATAATTGGAGGGAAGGGCACTTTTTTTTCCTTTTTAAGCATCAGGTTAAAGCTGGGGCAGTTTGTCCTGATCCTTGTTATCGCTTGGGCCCTGACACCTAAAACCTTCCGTACTTCATCTGTGTAGTGCATTTCTTTCCCACCAAGAGTCCATCTAACTGCCTCCTGCCACTGCCTTGGTGCTTTCTGTAAGGGCCATAATGTCTTGCCTAGCCAGGGGGTAAGTCCTTATGCCGTGTTAGTTCTATTGCCAGAACAAATTAAAATTTTCAGAGCCCCCATTTGGAGAGTGGCATTGTTGTGTGTTGGCCGTACAGGCTCAAACGTGTCTCATTCCACCCCGGGTTCCGCCATCCGAGAGCAGTCCCATGAGTGCCCATGGAAACACAGCAGTGACCTTTGTCATTAGACAGACAGCCTCACAACACACCAGTTCTTTTCTTTATGTATGTGTATTTATTTATTTACACCCACCCGAGGACACTTTTTCATTGCTTTTAGAGAGAGAGGAAGGGAGAGAAACATCAATGGGTTGTCTCCCAAACGCCCCCCAACTGGGGATCAAACCCTCAACCTAGATACGGAATGGAACCTGAAGGGATGACTCTCCAACCAACGGAACCACACTGGCCAGGGCATACCAGTTCTTTTAAAACCCATAATGGGCTCAGCTGGTGGAAGCATTGTCCCGTAACTGAAAAAGGGCTGTGAGTTTGATTCCCAGTCAGAGTACATACCTAGGTTGCAGGTGTGATCCCTGTTTGGTGACCATCAATCTATGTTTCTCTTCTTTCCTCCCTCCCTCCCCCTCTCTAGAATCAATAAACATGTACTCAGGTGAGGATTGAAAAATAAAACCCATAATAGGTTTGTTTCTTAACTACCTAAAATTTCGAGACTATTAACATTAGCAGGTAGCCATCAAAATGCTTCAGGGTTGGAAAGCTCTGCCACGTGCAGGCTGCAGGTCGGCTATGAAAGCCGCCCCACGCAAAATCAAATTTAATTAAAACACTGTGAGATTTCTGTGGGTGTGTGATTACGTGTCACATTGTATTTAATGCACAGTCCAAGACAGCTCTTCCAGTGTGACCCAGAGATGCCAAAAGGTTGGACACCCTTGATAGATGCTCAAGACCAGCCCCTCCGCAGGACCACTTCCGGGCCACAAGGAGTCCAGGCAGAAGATGCTCACCTTTGGCAGGAAAGGAGGGGTTTATTTTGTAACACGACTTGTGGTGTCTCCTTACCACTGGAACTAATACCAAAAGAGCAGGTAACCTAAGAACCAGACCAGCACCCTGCCCTGTCATCCTGGCTGGCAGCCAGAGAGGCTGGGCCAGGGAGTAACTCGACCCGGGGTCTTCTCCGAGGTGCTTCCCAGCCTGCGTGTGCCCCAGCTTGGCACCTTCCTTCCTACCAGTCCCTCAAGGGTGCCGTGCCCTGCTCTGCATGGGGCACTTCACATGTCAGATTAAGGAAGTGCCCCTCCTTCCTTTGAGGCTGTTTTGAACCATCAAATGTTCTCACTTTCCCTTTCCTCAGAAGTTGTTAACACCAATTTAAAAAATAACAAAATGGCCTTGGCCAGTGTGGCTCAATTGCTTGGAGTGTCGACCCGAAGACTGAAGGGTTGTGGGTTCAATTCCCAGTCAGGGAACAAACAAAAAGGCAAACAATTGGCTAATCAATGTTTCTCACATTGATGTTTTTCTGTCTCTTCCTCTTTTTGAAAGCAATGAAAAAATGTCCTCAGGTGATGAGGATAAAAATGAAAAAAGAACAAAACCCTCTTCCTTGGGTAGTTACAGGGGTTGATGTGAAGGAATGACACCGACCACGAGGTGGGGCGGGGAGACCTGAATGGAGTAAGAAGGCCAGGTCACATTTATTTCCAACCCTCCTCTTCCCTGCCCAGCTCATTTTTTTCTTTAAACCTCAAGTTCCCCATTCTTGATATCATCAGCCAGTTTACTTGGCTTGTAAACTGCTCTCTTCGCCTTATTTGTCAGCTCATTTTGCTGGCTCTGGCAGCTACCTGCAGTTCAGCCCACAGATTGTCCTGGGCAGGGCAAGGGGGCCTCGGTCACCCAGCCCGCTGCTTCACCCGTCTGAAATCACTACCACCCGCTTTGAGACTCTGATGACAGGTGTGGAAACTTGGCTTGGAAGTTTCTCACACACGCCCCATCCAGGCGAGTCCTCAGGCCTGCAGCTCAACCCAAACAAACCCTCCAGAGGAGCGGGAGGCTGCGGAGAAGGAAGCGTAGCGCGGGTGTGCTGAGTGAGCCGAGGGCGGCCTCCCTCCCGGCCGGGCCAGGTGCGGAGGCGCTGCGCTGCACCCTGGCGACTGTGTGGGCCGCGCTCCACAGCCGCTCGTTCTATTCCTGCCCCGGATGGGAACGCGCTGTGTTTAGGGCTGTGCTTCGTGAAACAGCTTCCATCCTGGTGGCAGGCAGAGCTTTGCTGTCCGTGGTGGCCGGCAGCCCCCTAGTCTCCCGGCAGAGGTCCACCCAGGAGGCTGCTCTGGCTTGTTTCCCGCGCAGCTGAGACTCTGCCCCACGTGAGGGGTGGTCACCTGTCTCAGGCCCGTGGGGCGGTGGGCTGGGGCGGAGCGCCGGCTTGGAGCAGGGAGTGAGCAGCCGGGTCTGGAGGCCTGGCTTCTCACCCAGCCCCGCTTCCCCAGCGGTTACTGGGAACGGATCACTTCCAGCCTTCAGGACTCGCTCCCTCGTCTTCAGTGAGGTTTGGGTGCACCGAGGTTTGCTTGTCTTGAGGGTGGGAATCTCTCTCCCTGAAAGGGGTGCCCTGACGTCTGTCAGGCCACGGGCCCGCAAAGGCCGGGGCGACTAACCCCACAAAACCTGGCCACAGAAACGCTTTCGGAGAGCAAGTACTCTGGGACACCAAAGTCAGCAGCTTCCCGGGCCCCTTGTCTTTGGGGTCGCAGGAGATGGAGCTAAGGGGTGGTGGTCCCACCTGACCCTCGTGCAGACCGACCCTGCGGCGAGCGGGCAGTCGAAGGTGACTGAACACCGAGGTCCCAGGGCCCTCCCGGAGGCGCAGGCTGTACCTCGCAGCCCCGCGGCCGGGCGTGGCGGGACGGCGTGCCCCGGCCACCGCTGTCATCTTCCTCCGCAGCCGTGCAGGCACGCGGGGCTGCCCCTGGCGCCTGGAGGACTCCGCAGCCCGAGGGGGCGTGGGAACGGCGGACACTGGCCGGGCCTCCCGGGCGGCCCCCGCGGAGTCTATCAGGCTGCAGGGCCTGCGCCCTCCAAGGCCAACTAGGGGAAACTGAGGCAACAAACGGCCCAGGTGAAGCCCAGTACTCCTTTTCCGCCGCTAGAGCCCCGCCGGTAGCGTTTTTTGTCTCGCGACCCCCGGCGTCTCATCCCGAACTCGTCCCCGCCCCGAGGCACGCAGCGCAGGGCCCCAGGTCCCCTGTCCCTGCCTCCGTCTGGAGCGGGCAGGCGGACGGAGCGGCCCGCTTCGCGAGGCCAGCGAGCGCGGGGCCGAGGGGAGGTGCACAGCGCCGGGAGCGCGGTGTTGGGGCGGGGGGCAGACAAAGGCGGGGACCGCGAGCGAGGGAAAGACAAAGCGCAGAGGGGGTCGGCGGCGGCGCCGGGAGCGGCGGAGCCAATGGGCGCGCGCGAGGCGGGGGCCGGCGGGGGCCGGCGGGGGCGGTGCTGCGATAAGGCGGCGGCGGCAGCGGCGGCGGCGGCGGCTCGGGGACCACAGGCAAGCGGCGGCAGCTCGCACCCGCGCCCACCTCGCGCTCGAGGAGCCCCCCGGAGACCGACCCCCGCCCCGCGGCCCAGGCCCGGACCCGGTGAGATATGCGGGCGTGTGGCCGGAGAAAGGGGTCTGCAGCCGGTTTGCAAATCGGGGCGCCTAGGTGGGGACTGCGGAGGCCGCCTCTCCGGGGTCCCCAGAGTGCTTCCGCCCGTCGCTGCCACTTGGGGCCCGGAGGCCAGCGGCTAGCCTTCAGGGCGGGCCTCCGGGCTGGAACGGGGCCAAGTACCCCGCGGGGGGCCCGGGTGTGGGGTCCGGTCCACGCGGGTCCGGGGGCCAAGGAGCGAGGAGCCCGGGCTGCGGGACAGCTCTGTCCAGGGGCTGGGTCAGCCGAGGTGTGGGCGCCACCGGCCTCGGCGCCCTCGGCCCTGAGCTGGGCTGCGTAGGGTTGGGGTCAGGCCGGGGCAGCGGGTTGTCGCTGCGGCCCTACCCGGCCCGCCCTCTCCTGACCTCTCTCACCGCCACCCCCACCGCATGCGGGCTCCTGGTCCGCGGGGCGCTCTTGGCGGCTGCGGAGCAGCCCCCTCCTCATCCGCTCTGTTCATCCCCCGATACATGGTTCCACTCAGGGACCCTGGCCCTTGGGGAACAGCGTGGGGGGCGGGCGGGAGAAGGGAGGTGGGTGAGGGCGGAAGTGGCAAGACCCAGAGCAACAGGAAATGACTTAGAAAAAGTCCCAACCACAGCCCCCCAGCCCCCTGCGTGTAAACACCCCCACCCCCACCCCCACCCTGCAGGCTGGGGAAGGGCTTGTGGGGCCCAACCGACCGACTTCCCCTTGCAGAACCCAGCGGGTGCCGCGTCTCCACCCAGGCCTCCATCACTTCCAACCAGCCATGTTCCAGGCTGCAGGAGCCGCCCAGGCCACCCCCTCTCCTGTAGGTGATCAGCTGGGTGGGAGGACACCCCGAGCAGGTGTCTGGCTTGGGGCTGAAGGGGTGAGGAGCGGTGTGTTTGCCTACCACCCTTTCCCCCTTTCCCCTTGAGTGCCCCTGGGACCTGTGCTGGTGATCCCAGTGAAGGTCTGGGGCATCTCTCAGCTGCCCCTGCCCTGACTGGCCCTCTCCCCTCAGGAAGCCAAAGGCGGGTGTGGCCCCAGCACCGTTCAGCGCTCCAAGGTAGGGCCATGAGAGTGGGGTGTAGGGGGTGGAAGGGATCGGCGCTGGTCAGACGCCCTCGTTGAGTCTCTCCCCTCCACAGTCCTTCAGCCTTCGGGCCCAGGTGAAGGAGACCTGTGCTGCCTGCCAGAAAACCGTGTACCCCATGGAGCGGCTGGTGGCAGACAAGCTCATTTTCCACAACTCTTGCTTCTGCTGCAAGCACTGTCACACCAAGCTGAGGTGCGCCTTTGCCCTGCCCTTGCCCTGCCCTTGCCCTCACCTGTCAGCCCTGAACCCGACCTGACCACAGCTGTTATGCTCCTGCAGCCTGGGCAGTTATGCGGCGCTGCACGGGGAATTTTACTGCAAGCCCCACTTTCAGCAGCTGTTTAAGAGCAAAGGCAACTACGATGAAGGCTTCGGCCGAAAGCAGCACAAGGAGCTCTGGGCCCACAAGGAGGTGGACTCCAGCACCAAAACAGCCTGAGGCCCTCGGACCGTCCGTTCCCACTGTAGAGGGCCTGCAGCAGGACGGTGGGAAGTGTGGGAAAGAGATTGGACCTGGGCTTGGGTGGGGAGGCAGGGTGGGAATGGGATGAGGCTGTCTTGCTCAGGCAGAGGGTTACAGGGGCAGGGCTCTGCCCCAGGATTCCTTCTTTCTCTCAGTGGGTGGGGATTTGGGAACCAGGATTAGGGGGTTGCTCACCACCCTGCTTCCTGCTTCTTTCAGCCTACCCAACCTCACCCCCTGGCTCCCTTGGAGGCCCCCAAGCCCAGCTTCCTTATCTAGGTGCCTTTTCTCCAGCAAGGAGTCAGCATGTTCCCCTCAGGGTCCTAAGCTCCCTCACTGCCACCTGGGGTCCTGTGTGGCCCCCATGTCTCCCCATCTACCTCTGCCCTTAGGCTGGTTCTGAGCCATGGAGACTTTGGAGGAAGGAAAGGCAGCATGCCTTCTGCTGGGCCTCAGAATGCCCACCAGGGCTCAGTGGGGGAGGGGAGGGGAAGTGAAGCAGCCCTGCCCTCCCTGCAAGGCAAGGCAGGGCAGGCCCCAGTGGGGCTTGGGACCATCTTGCACCACTGGCATCAAGCAGCAGAAGCTAAAGCACCTGCCAGATTGAGAGCCAGAGACTGGCAGCAGCCACACTCCCTCCTCTCCTGTTTCTGCCAGTTCTGTTGTGATCAACCCTGTTTTAAACATGTTTCAACAGATCCTGACTCTGTATTATGTGGCCTGACTGAGGGGCGGGGTGGGGGGGGGAGGTTGGCTTTGTAGAAGGGCACAGACTCACCATGCAGAGGTGAAGAGGGGGGACAGGGTCAGCCCAGAGCATATCTGACCTTGTTGGGGCGCAGTAAAGGGTGTCAAATAGCAGCCAGCCTGAGTAAAAGGGTGTCCCCATCCCAGCCAGGCTCTCCATGCTGTCAAACCCAGAGTGTGTTTATAACTGAAACTCCTTCGCTCCTTCATCCTTCAGCCTCGTGTTGGCTAAGAGGGCCAGTCCACCAGTGTGTGATGGGTCCTGGCTTCACTGCACTTCAGTATGTTGGGATACAAGACAAGACCCCTTCTGCTGAGCCCTGGTCTGGGCCCCTTTTGCCCTGGAAATCAGCAAGGGGTGGAGGGAATCAGCAGATCCCGCAGGTGCAGTCAGTTTCCTAGTCTCTTTGCCCCTCCATCTATTACCTTACCCTGCCTTATCAAGCTCTGGAGAGTGGGGCAACCATAGTCACTGTCCCAGGGAGTCCAAATAGCTTGTCTGCTCTTCTGAGGGGCCAACGAACAAGGCAAAGCTTGGAGGATCTAAGACCCCATCCCCCACCAATGGGATAAAGGCAGGAAGGGTGGATTGTCCTGCCCCAGACCCAACTGTCCTGATTTCTCCAAACTGCCTGTGAGCAAGAAGGCAGATTCCTGGGGATCTGCTTCCACTGCCCCATACAACTCAAGTTCTTAAGTGACCTCATGCCCAAATGTCAGGGTAGGGAGCTAGGCCTTAAGCTCTGGTAGCAAATGGGCTATTGTGCTGTTGAGGTAGACACTGCCCCTTGAAGCTGCAGAGCTAAGCACTCAGTAAGCAGAGTGGGTGCACCAGAAGCTTCAGATGGGGACAAGCATGGTCTCCCTGCTCAAAGCTAAGCAACAGCAGCAGCTAGGTTAGGGGAAAATATGAGAAAGATGGCTCCGGACCAAGGAGAGTCCTCAGGGCTGGGAAGACTACTAGATGCCACAAAGGAGCTGAAAACCCAGAAGCTGGTGACACTCAGGGCTAACAAACTGCACTCGGCAATGCTCCTGGGAGCGAGAGGAGAGGTGCCATCTCTGAGCTAGCACTGGTACCGGTCAAGTCATCCCATCCTAACGCTCCCTCTTGGAGTTATTACAGGTTCTCCACGGAGGCACCCAAGTTTGTTGCCAGACACTATACCCGGCCCCTCTCCGGCGAATGTCTGCTTCCTCCACCCTTCAACCAAAAGCACTGCCACAGGACCCCTCTGGTATAAATGATCCCTTTTATTTTAAGTAATGCGCGACACTGGCCTGGCTTTGCTCTGCAAGCCCTCAGTCAAGATATAGTCAGATAACTATGGCTGCAGGTTCTTCTGCACAATCCACAATTCAGACGCAGACACAGAGCGGAGTAGGTGGGAGGGGCAGGAGGGTGGCAGAGGACAGACTGTCCCCAGTGTTGGCCTCTGTTGCATTGGCCAAGGCTGACATACCCCACAGAATGATGAGCAAGCGGCACATGGCCCTTCCCACAGCAACCCTGGGGCTGCTAGGAGACTGCCCTTCAGAACCTTTGGGCCCAGGCCGTTCTAAGCCCACAACT
Organism: Micronycteris hirsuta; assembly: GCA_004026765.1. NCBI lineage: Eukaryota > Metazoa > Chordata > Mammalia > Chiroptera > Phyllostomidae > Micronycteris > Micronycteris hirsuta. The sequence continues at coordinate 73,997 of PVJI01003622.1, forward strand.
TGTCATCTGGATTATTTAATAATAAATTAAAATTAAGCAACAGCTTGGTCCTGAGGATGCTGAGCCAGCATGTCCACAGTTTTGGGCACACAAAAAACTCGGTCTTATTTTGGAGTGCAGGATTGGCTTGTTTGCAAATTCATTCTTAAAAACACATTCCCTGTGAGGTTAAGACCCTTGGTGGGGAGGGGAGGATTGGGAATGGGGGCTCTGTGAGAGCCTGAACCTGGGACACAGAGTCGTCTCATCTTGTCAGCTCCGGCACCGCGCATGCTCTGTTTCCTCTTGGGAAATGGGGCAGGACAGGGGCGTGGGCCCAACAAGAATGGTGGAGCCATCAGGATGGAGTCATGAAGAGGCCGAGCTGCCACTGGGCAGCTGTGGTCGAGATGAGGGGCCCAGTCCCCACCCTGGGCAAGGGCCGAGGTGGAGACAGGAGCACATGCTCGCTGTCTTAGGGCTGGGCTGGGGGTGCCTACAGAGACCCCCGGGTGAAAAGGATGGAAATAGGCCCTGGCCCAGTTGGCACCGTGCAACACATTCCTGCAAAACCTGCTTTCATTTTTTCTCTCTTGAGGTGTCCATCACCTGTAACAGTCTAGAAGTGATATATATACAAACCATCAAATATGATCTGAGATATAAATTAACAAGTACAAGGCCTCACATTACATGATGTGAAAAGGCTAAAAACAGCGATAGAAACTACATTCATAAAAGTGCATCGTCAACATACAACGAAGGCTTTGGCTTGTTCTGGTGCCCGTGGGGAAGTGGGCATGGCTGGCAATGAGCTGCCTGGCGCTAATCCCCAGCTCCCTGGAGATGCCCATCCCTGGGCACTGGCTTTTTTTTTTTTTTTTTTCCTCTTCTTTTTCCTTTAATGACAACTCCCAAGGAAACTGAGTGTTGAGAGGGAGGAGCTCTAGCAATAGGCACATTTTGGAGGGGAGGGGCCGGAAAAAAGGACCAGCGCCCAGGCTGAGGTAAATAAGGCCAACTCTAAGCTGCTTGGAGATACTGGCTCCCAGACCCCTGCTGCCACTCCTCCCCCAACAGAGGAGCAAGAGAAAGAGGCTGAAACCTCAGGGGGACGGGCAAGGCTGGCCAAGGATGATCAGAGCTGGCGGTTACGGACATGATTGGTGGCACAGGGGCTCTCTCTTCTACCAGTTGTTGAGGCTCTGGCCCAGCTGGGTCATACAGACAGCCTGACAGAGCTCCCCTGGCCAGCCTGAGTGCCCGTTGGACCAGAGGCTCTCAGTGTGCTGTCCAGCTTCCTGTCTGATGCAGTGGAGGAACAGAGGCCAGGCCAGGAGCACAAAGGCCATTACCTTCAGCTCTTTCCGATCCAGCCTAAGGCCTGAGCCTATAGCAGGGGTACTCAGAGCCCAGAGAGCACATAGTCTCCAGTTCAGAAACTGGGCACAGCATAAGAGTGACTCCCATTTGTAAAACAGAGACAATTGCATTGACAAAACTGCACCCTCAGTGGGACAGTTCCACATCTCAGACCCCTGCTTGGGAAGGCAGGGTCACGGGGGGGTGGGGGGGGGCAGGCAGGACGGGCTCCTCCTCCCCTGAATAAGGCAGCATAACATTTGCTTCATTCATCTTTGGTAAGGACAGGGGCTGGCAAAGCTGACCTGGAGGCTCAAGGGAGAGTGCAGCCCAGGCCTCTGCCTTCCATTGGCTGTGGGTTGCTGAGCTTTACCTCAGGCCTGGGGGGGCTCATCCAGCCCAGAGATGCCCTGGTGATCTCCAGACATGGGGAGGAGAAACAAAATAACACTCTGAATGAAAGTAACACTATTCGGACCCTCGTGTCCATCATGTGCCCCCAAGATGGCACAAAATGGACTCTGGTGCTGACTGCAATGTCAGGACACAGCCCCAAGGGTGGGGCCCACAGCACCTTGCACACTGTTCCTAGCCCCTTACCCTCCATGCTGAGCTGATGAGGCTGGAGCTCTCAGGTCTGGCAGGCTGGGGGCTTCCAGTCCTTGAGGCTGCAGCCGCCCCACCCTGTGGCAGATAGAGGCACAGACAAACGCTGGCTGGACTGCAGCTCCATGGTCCTCAGCCTTGCCTGGGAGAAGCAGCAACTCTGCTGAGCCCCACAGCAGCCCCTTGCCCATGCAGCAGGGGCGGCCGGCAGCAGCGTGGCCTTGAGAGCTCAGTACACAAGCTGTGCAAAGTGGTGTGTGAGCAGCTCCTCGGCAGAAGGTCTCTGGCGGGCCTCCACAAAAATGCGCCTCAGGAAGTCCCGGCCATGCTCAGAGATATGGGAGGGCAGCTGAGGATTCGTGGGCTGCGTGGCAATCTTGAAAATGGCGGCCATGGCTTCATACTCTGCCCAAGGTGGTTTCTCTGTCAGCATCTCTACCACAGTGCAGCCCAGGCTCCTGGGGAGAGAGAGAAGCCCAGGTCACCTCTCGGCCAGCCCCAGGCTCCCAGCTGCCTTCCCATTGTTGTAAAAGGAGGGGCTTTTCTCAGAACACACTGAGGCAGAATGAACGAAGCTGAGAGTGGACACAGTATAGAGGGTCCCCAAGGCCAGAAGAGGCTTCAAAGCACTGTTGGCCTCGTCCACACAGGCTTCATCAACCTATACGCAGCCTGGGTACTTCTTGAGATTGGGGATGAGAACCACTTAGTATAGACAGAAAGAACCCCAGGAAAACTATGTTACTTTCCTATTGCTGCTGTAGCAAACTACCATGAACCTAATGGCATGAAAAATGATAAAAATTCATTATAGTTCCGGAGGTCAGAAATCTAAAATCAGTCTCACTGGGTTAAAAGTCTCAGTGGGGACGGTTCCGTCTGGAAGCTCTGAGGGGAGAATTTCCTTGCTTGTTCCAGCTTCTGGAGGCTGCCTTCATTTCTTGGCCCATGGCCCCTCTAATGCTTCATTCCACCCCCTTGCTTCCCTTTCACATCTGCTACGCACTCTGATCTCCTGCCTCCCTTTTATAAGGACTCTGTTGGTTATACTGGCCCACCTGGATGATCCAGGATGATTTTCCCATCTCAAAATTCTTAAATTAATCAAATCTACCAAGGTCCTTCTGCCATATAAGTTAACATTTATAGGTCAAAGGGTAGTACATGGATATCCTCAGGGGGCCACCATTCAGGCCAAGGGGAAGAGTCTTCCAGGCCCTTTCAGCGGATGGACGTGAAGCAATACAGATGCTAGCTGTGTGAGTGTCAGGAGAGGGCGTGGAAGCCTGCTAGTGTTTAGTGGCTCATCCAGGCCCTCAATATGGATCTGATCTCTTTTTTCAGCAGACATCAGGGATGTTTTCCACAGCCTAAGTTCCCAGCAACAACATTTGCTATTTGGAGTTGAAACGCACCACCACCTCTGTATCCTGGCCTAGTTGGCAAGAGGTGGATACCCCCTCCCTCCCTCATGCCACACCACAGAGCCTCAAAGCTCATTTCTGAAGCCACTACTCACCACACATCTGCCTTCCTTCCATAGCCTTCACCGCTGATCACCTCAGGGCTCATCCAGTAGGGTGTGCCGGTGACCGAGCGCATGCCTGGGCCTGACATGCAGATGGTCTGCAGGCGTTTGCTGGCCCCAAAGTCCCCCAGTTTCACGTTCCCGGCAGAGTCTCGGAGGATGTTGGCTCCTAAGGCATGAAAGGGCAGAAGATACAACTCCAAACCCACTGGGAAAACCCTCCCTCTTGCCCTACCTCCAAGGTCATAGGGCTGCCAGGAAAGGCCAGGGCTACCATAAATTAGACGTGAACTGCACAGGACAAACAGGCTAGTGATAGAAGCCTCAGCCCTATAGCATGAAATGATCGTCACCATGGACAACACTGCTGAGCACTTTACTCTGCAGTATTTTCCCAAATTGCTCAACTGATCTTTACACGATCAGTAATTAAGAAAACAATTAAGAGTCCTACTTCTCAGAAAGTCTGGAAGGGCTAAGTGACCAGGTCTCGGGGACTCCGTAGCCTGCCCCTACTCACCCTTGATGTCCCGGTGAACAATCATGTTGCTATGCAGGTAAGACATGCCCTCTAGGATCTGCCGGGTGTATTTTCGGGTCACACTCTCCGTCAGAGCCCCATAGGCCTTCAACTGGTCTTTCACTGAGCCCTACAGCCACAAAAGTCAGATGGAGTCACTGTGGGAAAGTGATGGAAGGGAGGCAAAACTAGTTCCAGCCCCCAGAATTATAGCATAGAAGTGATTCATTCAATCCCCACTTGTGATGTACCACGTGCTTTACTAGGGAATGCTGGGCAGCTTGAAGAAAAGTCCGAGACAGCCCTTCCCTGAAGGAACATACGACCCAAATCCACAAGGGAGGCTCCTCTGCTTCAGGTAAAGGTGGTACTTACTGGAGAGTGCAGTGGTCCTGGAAGCCTCAGGTGAGGGTGGCCTGAGACAATTCTCATCCCACACCATCACTGTGACCAGAGGCAGGCCCTTCTTGACTGCAAGTCCTACCATCACCTCACCTTCTCCTCTGAGCCTCTGGAGTCTCAGGTGATCAGACCCATGTCAAAGGGATCCCTCCTCTGCAGCCTCAAACCCCAGGTCATGCGTGTCACCCCCTCTCTTCTGCGTGTCTCACACACATCAAGGGGCACATACCCCAGGCATGTACTCCATGAAGATGGTCAGGGTCTTCTCAGCGCGGTCCCGCAGACAACCATAGTACTGCACAATGCGCTCGTGCTGCAAGTTCTTCAGCAACTGGATTTCACACTCCAGAGCACTCACCTCCTAGGGGAAGGGCCCAGTGGTCACCTCAGCTCTCAGGGCCCTGGTTTGCCTGTCTGGGATCAGCTCAATTTGCCCTAGTCAGTGCCCTCAGAGGGCTCTATCTGCCTTGGAAACTTCAGCTGGAGAAAAGGGGGATTCTCTCAATTGTCTGGCCCTTGGCCTTGATGCTGGGCAACCCTTTGGGTGGTGGCACTCCTACACAGGAAATATGCAGACAGTGTGGTGGGAGGAGTTGTGGGTGCTTGGGAACTGCTGTACTTAAGGTAACTGGTATATTTATCCACTCAGATTGGCTATAGAACACACCCAAAGCTGAATTACAAAGATAGGCTCCTTCCTGGGCTGAGAGAGACATCTGTTTGGTGAGGGGAAACTGCTACTCTCCAGCACTGGTCATCACCTCTTACTTTGGGTTGCTTGGAACTTTGGTATCAGCTTAGTTCCTCATATTCAACCCCCACCCACCGCTGGGTGCTTGGTGCTCTTTGGACCACAGTCCCTTCATCCCAATGCCATGACTAGGGCCAGGGCCACAGTAGACAGCAAGGGAACTGGGAGGCAGAATAATGGCGGAAGCAACCTGTAGCATCTGGCGCAATTAGTCTGTGCAACGAGACAGGTACTTGGTTGAGAGGGTGGGACTGGAAGTCAGACCATGGGGAAGGCATTACCTTGCTTGTCTCAGGACTGTCTGGGTCAAACTGGACCTGCTTGGAAGCAAGTTCACGTCCTGTGTCCACGTCATAACACAAATAGACCCTGCCAAAGGCACCCTGGCCCAGGAGCTTCCCCCGGCGCCAATTGATAGGGGCACTAGGAGCTACAGGGGAACAGAAGGAAAGAGCTTTAGTCTGTGCACATTATTGATTGATAGCCTGCCTCATTCTCCAGAGAATCTATATGGGACCTTTGGCTGGAGCTCCCCCATCACCTGTCACTGTCACATCTGACTGCAGCATCTCCACCCTCACCTGGGACAGGCTCAGAGACTTGGTCAATCAGACCATAAGACCTGAGTCTTGAGAGGCAGAGGACTGGTGAAGTCATCATTAAATGTTTTTCTGCATTGATCAAACACACACCTATATTTCCAAAGTCCCTAAATATCTTAATATGGCAAGAATTAAGGAGACAGCTCTTCAGTTTAAATACGGCAAACCTAAAGACCAAAGAGGGGAAGTGGCTTGCCACACAACAGTGGAGTAAGGCCTAAGGTCAAAGGGGTCTGCTATCCCTGTGCAGACTCTTCCAGCGTGGAAAGGATGGGCCAGAGCAGCCTACTGCTGAACCAAACAGCCCCAGTAGACTCACAGGCCTTCCGGCCTCCCAACCTGCAGCTCATCCGAGCATCCCCAGGGCAGTCTCCTCCTAGCCAGGGCCCACTCCTCACACTTGGTCGGCACATTCCTCTCCTGCACCGAGAGGGCGTTCTCGCTGTCTGCACTCCGCAGGCGCCCTCGGGGGTCCAGATATTGCACCGCCAGACCCATGTTCTCGCCATTTGTGCTCAGGGAGCGGCTGGAGGGCACCAGGGTGAACAGGTTACCTTGATGACGTCGTATTCGGGGAAATGTTCTTCTACCTGAAGGGGAGCAGGGGCCAGAGCAGAGTAAATCAGACCTCTGGCCTTGAAGCTGAATGTGCAAACCAGGTCATAACACCAGCTCAGGTCCATCCTATCTTCCCTCCCTACCTAACTCCTGCCAGAATGGCTAATGCCCCAAGCACCTTGAGAATCAGGGCAAAAGCAGGAATCAGGAAGCAGTCAAAGATGGTTCAGGAAGCTGTGGCCAAAGAGAAGGCACAAGGCTGGCCCTCAGACCCCACAGCACTCACAATGCCAATCCACAGCTGAAGTCTCTGTTTTCCTTGGCATCCTAATCCTAAAGCTCTGCAGAAGCGCCATTCCGTCTGCTGCCATGGGGCAGAAGAGGGCGATGGAGAGCTGCTGCCCTGGAGCAGGCTGCGCGTCCAGACAAAGGACAGAGTTCCCAGCGGCAGTACCCTCAGTCTACAAATACCATCCTCCTCCTTTTTTGTTTTCCCCTTGTCTCTATTGCCTCAAGTCTGGGCACAGCTCCTCAGGAATAAAGAAACACAGGGTCTGGAGTGTCCCAGCCCTTGGCAGTGGCTTTTCCATGGCAGAGCTGTAACTACAACCTTTCTTGAGGCAGCCAGCAGGGTAGAAGTGCACTCACCATCATTGTAGTCCTTGTGGTGCACAGAAACATGGTAGCGCCGGGGGTAGGTTCCACCTTTGACCCCTTTGTCATAGAGTTGAGTTTCCCGATCTGAGTAAAACAGAGGAATCACTGGCTCCTTGGCAGACAGTAGTAAGTGATCTATTTAAGCTCCTAGGTCACATGGGACCTCAGAGCAGTAGGCCCAAGAAGAATCAAAATACAGTTCTGGCTTCCCAACTCAGCTTTCAAAAGCAGAAGGCCTGCAGCCCCTCCCAGACACCCTGCAGTGCTCACCCAGGCTCTGGGGAACTTACCCGAGAACTCCTGTCTGTTGTCTGGGAAGCTCTGGGCTCGGGACATTCGTGATTTCCGGAAGGATGGACTGGAAAAAAAAAAAAGAAATCACAAAGTAGACTTAGCATACTTCCAAAGCAGCTTACCAGGGCAAAAGGCAGGATATCCAGACAGACTCCCTTTTCTAACTTCCTCACATGTATTTACATATTAGGAAGCAGAGTACAGGCAAACAGCCCTTTTCTGGGCTCAGCCTATTACTTTCTCTTTACTAGTCTTGAGACACAAATCTGACAGGGCCCTGAGTGATGGGTCCCTCCAGTCCCACTGAACTCCACTCTGGCTGCACAGCACTCTCTCTTCTTGCCCTTTCCTCCCACCTTAGTAACAGGGAAAGTTGCAAAAAAACCCCTCTTGCTCAGGGCATTAGTAAAAATAGCAATACCACCAAGCATCTTCCTTTCAGGCTAATCGCCATCATCCCATTTCAGTGATGGGGAAACTGAGGAACAAAGAAGTTAAGAGACTTATCCAAAGCTACTCAACTAATATTTGGTGGAGCTGGAGTCCATCTGGCTCTAGCTCCCATAAAAGAAAGATGGAAACCCTATGCTCAAGTTAGGCCAGGCGTCAAAGAAGTCAGTGCCAGGTCACTGGGTTTCACTCCCAAGGAGGAGAAAACAAAGCAAGGGAGGGACAGAAGAAAAACTCAAGAATCAAGTGAGTAAATTTAGCTATCTTTCCTAACAACCACCTGAGATCCTTTCCCTTACAACTGTTAGACCCAGACCTTCTGTTATCCTGTCCTACTTTCCCCACCCCACACCCCCGGTTTGGACACAAAGCTTCGGAGGTAGTCCAAAGCCAGAGTTAGTCCCTACCCTGACAGAGTCCTCAGTCTGTGGCAGCAAGCCCCAAACAAACCTACAAAGTGGATACCAACAAGTAACTATGACTGTATTCTGTATCTAGAGGGAAGAGCTTTCATCAGTGCTCAGATCTGTTAGGAAACACAGAGTACACACTGGCCATGGTCACAAAGTCAGTGCCCACATGAACAGTTAATCGTGACACAAAGAAAAACATCTACAAACCTACCCCATAGTCTCTGGCCACGGCCAGACGTGATCAAACATTCTTTTGGACATAAAAAGGGCAAGGTGAGACACTTGCTGTATCAGTGCCAAAGCCAACTCCAAATGTACCCTTGCTGATGGGCACACCAGCTCCACAGAACCATGTGGTATGTGAAGGACAGCACTTGTTTCCTCCCGAAGTGTAAGAACGAGATTACACACCAAACAAGCAGTGTGGTAAGCTAGGCAGTCTGGATATTTTGCTTTCTGTTTTTTATATCCCCGTTTCTTATTCCACCAAAAACACTTAAAAAAGTGAACCCAGAGATGATAATTCAATTTTGTCCCCAAACCATTGAAGGTCCACTGCTTCTCAGTCCAGATCACAGCAGTGAGGCCAAGAACACCAAAGCAGTATGTATTATGTAGAGTCAAACATGTAAAGCACTTGGAACAACAAAGCAAGCATTTAATACACGTGAGCTGCTATTAAATTCAACTAATTATATAAACATAACATTCTCATGGAGTTTGGAAAATTAAGGAGAAAGTTCTTTTCCAGAAGCATGATGTTTTTACCGCAGGCCTGCAGACCATTGTATAGATTGGAGACACACACACTCACTAACTCTATTTCCTCAGCCCATCAGTTCTAAAACGCCTACACACTAACCCCAAACCAGCCACAGTCCCATACCTGTCTGCTGACCTGTCCAAGGATTGGCAGCTTCCCGACAAGGAATTTTCAGCACTGTCCAAGGGATCCAGCATCTGCAAGGCAAATTATGCAATAAAACCCCAGCCATAGCCCAAATCCCTGAATCCAGGTGAGTCAGGGCTTTAAGGCCCAGCCAAGGCCAGCAAATAGTCCTTTTTGTTAAAATATGAAAGGGCCCTTTTTCTGCTCGTGCAGTGAGAAGAATGATTAGGAAGGTACCATTCTCCCCGAAGCTTGAAAATCAAGTGTCCGGGAGGGAGAAAAATGCCTGGCTGGCATCCCAAAGAGCTCTGCCAGGAGAGCAAAGCTGACGCTGCTTCTCTTGTTGGCATTTTCTTGGCTCATGACTGCTGGAACCTGGCACTGGAGATGGTACTACCCTGCAGAGGCTTCCAGTTTGTTTGGGTGGGACCGGAATGCTTCTGTTTACACTCCATAATTTATAATTTACAAAGACAAGTACGGCCCTCACTTCACAGATGAGCCACTACAGGTCTAGAAAAGTTAGGAGAATTGTCTAAAGTCATGAAACCAGTTAATATGCAGCTGATACAGATCAAAGATTTCCCAGTTCCTGGTTCTCATGCAGAGGTAATAGATATCTATTGAGTATATAAGTTAAAATGTTTCTCTGGCCCTCAGGCAAATGCAGTAACAAAAAAATGTAAGATTAGCTTTGTCTCCAACTAAACTCTCCTTCATTTTGTCCATGGGGGAGGGGGTTTCTGCTAACAGAGTATTCATTATCTGAGATCCAAAGTTGAACATACATAGGGAAGCCGAGTATCAAAATTATGAAAATTCACTAATAATGTTCATAAAATTAGTTTCCAACTCAAATGATCTCTTTCCACTTAATACTTGGGTTTATCTCATCTATAATTCTCAAATACCTTAGGTCATATTGTCATATATAATGTAAAAAACTATCAATCAAAGCAAATTACTTGCAAAGGAAAACTGCAAATCTTGCAAAGAAAATAGGATGTTCCAAAGCAGACAAAACCAATATGGAAAGAACTGCTCCCAACCCATCAAATGCATATTTGACACAGTTGGAACAGTTAATAGAAGAAGAGAGAATGAGCAAGTATAACAGGAGCAGGAATACTAAAGGTTCAAGAGAGACCTCTGGAAAATCCTCTGAATCCCATGAAGGCTTTTGTGAAAAAGGACCCCCTTTACGACAGTGCTGTAGAAATCCAAGGGAAATGAAGGAAGTTACGTTGAGCTAGCAAAATTTTTGTTAGAAAAATTAAGCCAAAAAAATCAACATGAATCATGCTTCTTAGAATTTCATTCTAAAAATTAGCACATAGGTGCAACTATTATCTACATCTGATTAAAGCAAAACAAAATAAACTTATCTTAGTTTCACTTTTTAAGAAAGTCTCAATTGAATATTCTTTCACTATATACTATGCTGTTTTGGCCTCTAAGTACATTTATCTTGAATGGCTCAATTACCAGCAACAATTCTCTTTAGCTAAAGAGGCTGGGCACTGGAGAATGACCTAGGCATTTCCAAGCTGCCACCCTCCTTGGCATCTTTTCAGAAGTCTGTCCTCACTAGGAGACTAATGTTCCCATGCCTTTGAGGGCCAGGTATGTAGAGCAGTAAAAAGACCAGGGTATAGGATCATGGGGAGGTATAGAGACCAAAAGTAATCAAACTCATTTGTAATCTCTGAGATTTTACACCCAAGTCACCCCTAGTACAGCTGATGTTCAGAAATGTTCTGGTTAGAGAAAACAGAAAGGATGGTCAGTATCTTACTGGTCACTGTTCTAAACAAAAATTTATCTGAGAGGCAGAAATACAGAAAAGAAAAGAGGCAGTGTAAAGAGCTTCTCATAGCCTATATAGCCTGAATAATGTTGTGAAATTAAAGGGACAAGAAAAGCTATAAAAATCAGTTTTAGGAGAGAGAAAAGTTACAAGAAGCAGTTTTTGGTAAAATCCCCTATGTGATGGTGCTGGCCCTTTTATTGCATGGTTTACTACCCTTAAGAAATTCCCCTTTCCCAGGCCAAAACCCCAAAATTTATAGGAGTGGATCTTTTTCTTTGCAATCAAAGCAAGCTCATTGAAAAAACTTGAGAATGAGTCCAGAATTCTCACGCTTGAGTTTATTAAGCCAAAATGCCATTTTCATCAAGTGAGCCACTTGTTAAAAAGCTAGCCATTCTTCTTTAACTCAGCATATGTGAGATTATCCAAACTGTTGCATATATCAGTGTTCATTTAAAAAAATCCCTATGTAGTATTCTGCTGTATGACTATAATACAATTTGTTTACCCATTCTCTCTTTGATGAACATTTAGGTTGTTTCAAGTTTTTGACTCTTAATGAGTAAAGCTCTTATAAACATCCATGTAGAAGTCTTAGTAAAAACAAAAACAAAAAAACACCTAGCTATTAAAATGAGTCAGCCATTGTGGTGGACACACCATAAAGTGGTCCTCCTTCCATGAGTCACAACCTTGTATAATCCCCTCTCCTTGAGTCTGGGTAGAACCTGGAACTTGCTTCTAGTCAACAGACTATGTCAATGAGGATGGGATATTCATTCCTATGATTATATTTTATAAGACTCCATCTTTGCAGACTGGAGCAAGAGACTCTCCTGTTGGCCTTGAAGAAGATGTCACATTGTGAGAGGGTCACGTGGCAAGGAACTGTAGGTGGCTTCTAGGAGCTTATTTTCCAAAAGCCAGTAAGAAAATAAGGACCACAGTGCTACATTCACAAGGAACCAAATTCTGCCAACCATGTGAGCTTGGAAGGGAACCCCAAGCTCCAGAAAGAAATACAGCCTGGCCAGCACTTGAAATGCAGCCTTGTGTGACCCCCTGAGTATAGAACCCAGCTAAGTCATGACTGGATTCCTGACCCAAGGAAACTATAAAATAAATGCTGTTGTAAGCCACTAAGTTTGTGGTACTTTGTTATGTAATAATAAAAAACAAATATAGCTGCTTACCATCATAAAAGTTCACCCAAAGTAATCAATCCTATAGTGTAATCTGGATATGGTATACTCCCTACCATTTATCAAAGAATAGCAAAATTGGGCCCTGGCTGGTGTAGCTCAGTGGATTGAGTGCAGGCTGCAAACCAAAGGGTCCCTGGATCAATTCTCAGTCAGGGCACGTGCCTCGGTTGCAGCCAGGTCCCTGGTGGGGCCATGTGAGAGGCAACCACACATTGATGTTTCTCTCCCTCTCTTTCTCCCTCCCTTCCTTTCTGTCTAAAAATAAATAAAATCTTAACAAAAAAAAAAAAAAAGAAAGAAAGAAAGAAAAGGAAGGCCAAGGACATGTTTAAAACCAAAAGGGTCCAATATAGGCTAAATTTTTTAATTAAAAAAGAAAAAAATAGCAAAACTAAAATACAGATGATGAAAAACAAAATCTGTCAGTTTAGGATTGGTCATATGTTAAAACTATGCTGAAATGATAGGCAGTTATAAGGAAGTATACAAATAACAGAGTGGTATTCTGCAAGACCAGTGAGAGAACCATAGAAGAAAAAAAAATTGTCAAATGCAAATCCGACACCCAAAGAGACTAGGTAGATTAGTCCAATCTTTGGCACAAATTAATATTTGATCCATAGAAAGGAATAACCCATATTTTGCAGGCCTGGTTTACATGAGAGCTTTTGGGGGGGGCTCAAGTCCCTTAGCTCTGCACCATGCCCACTGGGAATCTCCCCAGTTTAACCTTGGTCTGACACACTCCAAGATGCACTCCAACTCATACTCACGCATTGCTCGCTGGTCTCTGGAATGAACTCCCCCTCACTGTTGATGCTGGTGTAGGAACCCTGCCGGGCAATGCGCTGCTGCCGTTCAGGCACATAGCCAGGGGGAGGTGAGCTTCGGCCAGGGTTCTGGGAGCCTAGATCAGAGAAACAAGATCTTTGACCACAAGGCCCAGGACATGCAGCCTGAGAGGAGCACACATACAACCAGCTCAGACCAAGCATCTCTTACATGGGCTGGTGGACAGCCACTTATGGCTCTCTGAACATCCTGGAAGAGAGTACTGAGGCTCAAGTAAACTTCTTGAGCCAGGTGGCTTCTCCCCCTCATCCAAGAACCCCAGAAAAAAGGAAAAATTACTTATAGAAAAGTCAAGGAATGGTGGGGAAGGTTGCTCTTTGAAAGACAGTTTCTAAGGAGTTTAAACTATTATTTTCAATGTCCTTCAAGAAACTCATTCCTTCATTCTTCCATGTGAAGACAGTCATTCAGAAGACATTTTATTTTATTTTTTCTTGTTTTGTCTTTTTTTCCAGAAGACATTTAATAAACTTTCCATGAAGAACACTTCCAATCTCTTGTTGGGGGCATCAACCCATCCTCCCTCTCTAAGGACCACTGACAATGAGGTTTGTCGGCTGGGAAGGCCAACCGGGGCGCTCAGTAACCTGGCTTCCCCCCCATCTAACTTCAGAGCAGAGGCCAGAAACAAAATTGCTCTGAAAACAGACATAGAAATTTGCTGGATTTCCAGTCTCAACACCTCACTCACAGGGTACAGGCTACCAATTCTGAGATAAAGAGGTACTTGAGCCATGCCTTCCAAATAATCTCAAAGAGCTCTTTTTGTCCAAATTTTCTAAGCCCTAACTGACACTTTGAGCCTCTACACAGAAACTGACATTGCTCTGAATATAAATTTAGGGATATTGTACCATAAACTAACAGAGCTATGAAATCAGCCAAGACAATTTTCCTTTTCTTTTTTACACTGTTACCTCTGCTTTAATCCCACAACACCCCTGCAGTGGAGACGTATTATCATTCACATTGAACAGAAGGGGAAGCCTAGGCCCAACGCCATAGAACAATTTAATGGTGGGGCTACAGAGAGAAAACGGTCTTTGTGACTCCCAGAGCAGTTCTGCCAAGCCAATTTTGAGAACATAATTTATTTCCAAAAGACAGGCATGCTGCTCAATACAGTGGTGGAAGGGAAAACTCCTACTTGAACTGTCTGGGCCATACATTCCCCATGAATGACCCAAACAGAGGATGGGATCCCCACCCACAGGGAAACGTGGCAGCCTTTCTTCCAGGAGCAGAAGGGAGACCAATGAGGGAATTTTGTGTCAGCACAAGGGAAACACAATACCATGTTCCACGCAGCTCAAATTTAGAGCTGTTCTGTCCGTGGTCACTTATTAGTTGGAGGCCAAGGATGCAAGATGCCATCTGGAAAAAGGAGGGCTCAGAGGCAATGACAAGATGGAGGTAAGGGAAATCTGGAACAAAAATAAGAAATCTACTCCACTTTTCGGAGGCCCAGATGTCAAAGACCCATGTAACTGGCCATTTCCCTTGACACTGTAGCACAAAATTCTAGTGCAACCATGAAAAGGGGATGGTTTTTAAAACATGGAGCACTATTTAATACTTGGCTTACAAACATGACCCTAGTGCCTGCTTCCTACCTCTGGCTTTGGATAACATTTTAGTAGCCCACGCAGTCTATTGAAAGCCAATTCATATGATAGCAACGCTTATCAGCAGCAGAAACAATCTAGAGCAAGGTGTAGTGAAAAAAGCCTAAGCTTGGGAATTAAATGAACAGGGGTTCAAATCAGGCTTTGCCACTCAGCTGAATAATTTAAGCTCTTGCCAAAATTTCCTCAGTTGCAAACGTGAGAACTATCTACCTCATAAACTTTTTTTGGAAGTTATAAATGTGGTGACACAGGTACATCAAAATGGTAGGCACTCAGTAGAATTCCAGTTGTTTCCTTCACACTCTGCGGCAGATATAATGGGTTGGACTCAAGATCTACTCTACCCTTCTAATATGCATTCCTGTGTATCAGAAGTCAATCAGCTAAAAGCTATTATTTGTAAGCTTCAGTCAATCAGATGCACTTGTGTGAGATTTAAATGGCTTTCTGCTGTTCCTGTTATTTCTGGGTACAATATGAAAGCCTCAATTTTTCTGCAGCAGGATTAGAAGAGGTCCCCCACTTAGTCTCCAGTTTTCCTGCTATCAAGACACAGGTGCAGGCATCCCCAGGTTAAGTGGTGTGAACCAGAGCAGAATGGCGCTGCACTTTGAATCTGGTGGCTTCCTGACTATAGAAGAGGAAGGAGCTCTGTGATGTGTCTGTTTCTCACTCTCCCAATGATCTCATAAGCCAAAAGTGCACTAAATCTCGTCTTGCTGAAACTAGTTAGAGTATATTCTGTTCTGTTCAACTGAACCCTAACCAATAAACTCTGAAGTGTCCTAGAACAAACAAAAAGTGTCTGTTGTAAGGGACTGATTAAAGAGAGAAAAACTCTTACTTATTGATGAGATTGCAGACATTGGTTCAAACTATCCCAGACAGGATGAACTGTTCTCAATCTGTCCTCAACCTGGAGCATCTAGGGTGAGACCTCCCTGAGATAAAATATCCATGGCCCCTGACACCCATTCTCTTCATCAGCTGCCAGTAAACTCTTCCTTGGTTTTGCAGGTGGGATGGGACTAGCTTACATGAAGCCAGCACTATAGATCCAGGAGGGGCTGGGGGAAAATAGCAAAGGTTTTCTAAGCTTTTATTTCCAGCCAGAGACTTTCACTTTTTCCAATACACACTGCTGCCTGCAGAGAGCCAGCCTTGTTATCTGATGGGCAATAGGCCAGGGGCTATTGTGCACAGGCCCACAGCTTGGGGCAGGAAAGGGAAGTCTCCCCAAACCAATGGCTATCAGAGGAAGCAAATGGAAAAACCAGGAGTTGGCAGAACTGCTCTAGGCATTTTCAGTTTTGTTTTTATCTTCATTTCAGAAACTGGGGGCCAATGAGATGCATAACAGCAGTCAAGAACAAGTGAGACAGGGACCTGAACAGGACAGGACTCTAAGACTCACCAATGCTCACATATTTACCAGCAGGGACAGCAGTGAGTCAGACAGCACAAATCTCAGTGCTATGTGAGACACAGCTCATTCTAGGTCTCAGAAGGCAGGCACAGCAGGAATGACAGGTTATTTGAGAGACCCTTCCCTGGCTCTAGTCTCATCAAGCCATTTGTACCAAGGGCCCCATCCCAGCATCAGTTGAAGCAAAAGAGCAGAGTAGTAGTCATGTAGTCAGAGTGGTCCATAACTTCCAAGGAAGGAGAGAGCCAGGGGATTAAACTGCCAGCAGTCTGCATTCCTCCCAGGGCAGGCTAGCTCTCTGTTATACCCCTTAACTCAGAGGAGCAGAGTCAGAACAAAACTCTCACCGTAGGCAATGGCTGATTCTTTTGCTCTGTACTCTGACTCAAAGCAGAAAGACAGGCTCTTAGATTCTAGCACTTCTCATAGGAGCCTCCAGGCAGGAAGCTGATGCAGTCAGGAAGTTGCCTCTGCAGGGCGTTCTAGGGCTTTGGGTCAGTGTTAATGTGCAGGTCATTGCAAGTACAAAGAGATAGCTTTTTTTGGCCATCAATTATTTTCTCTAAACCCTATTCTCTCTTGGGGGCAGATGAGTTGGGGGGAGGAATCAAATCATTTTTTCTTCCTCAATGGAAAATCTTAACCAATATTTCCCAATATGCTCATGCTGAACCAGGCTGTGCAGAACAGAGCTTCTCAACCTTTTCATTCCCTAAGACCCTGAAAAGAGCCTATTTCAACTTTAAAAATTCCCATTTTATTTTGAAGTTACTACTACTACTAAACAGTTTCTAGTCTCATTTAGTATCACAGAAGAAGTTATAACAAGAAGAAAAAACCTGTACAAGTGAAGGAAGCTGACCATTTTGTTTCTCTGTGTATGGTCACTCACTACCTCTGCAGCTGTGGAATCCACTTCTTCAAATCTGTATTAGAACGAGAGGTTTGTACTGTGCACAGCTCTCTAACTCATTATAGCCTCGGTGTGACTGTAACTTACTCCATTCTTTCAACATTCCTTTTTTTCCTCTGTCTGAATTTTCCTCCTCCCCTCTGAGTATGAGGACTCCCCTCCTCCTTGCCAAAGCATTAAAAGTCCTCTACGTGGATTCCCCAATTCTTCCCTAGCAGGAGCCAACTCCACCATGGTCTCCTCTTACCACCTTCAATCTTCTTTTCAGCTATCTTTGCATCTCCCTTCTAAAACCTGCACAGATCTCCAGCCTAAATATATCCTGAGCTTATTTCTGCCACTCCTTAAGCCACTACCCCATCTCTTTTTTTCTTTCATGGCCAAACTCCTTGAAAGAACTGATTGCCTCCACTTGTCTTGTTGGATACCCATTCCTGAAGAGGTTGCAACATGGGCTGCCTCACTGTGGGAGGCAGTGGCAAGAAGACAAGGAGATGGAGTAAAAACAGAAGGCAAGGCACTTGAGATGCACTAGACCAAATGGGAGTCTGAATTTGACAGTGATAAGTCCTTTACTTGAGGCTTAGCTAGTTACATGGCTTAAGGGCCAACCTACCCAATGTATTATGGAAGAAATGGTACTTGAGCTCAGCTTCAAAAATGAGTACAATTTCTGTAGGCAAAAATATGAGGAACAGAATATTCACATACGTAAGGAAATTTCATCTGCCTTGTCTTGGGTCTCTCTTATGGATAACTCATAACCTACCAGTTTTGGGTTTTTTTGCAGGGGGCAGGGGGAGGCGGGAGGGTTGGCTTGTTTTTGGGTTTTGGCATGAACTAGTTCAACAGACTGACTTTTAAAAAGCTGGAATTTGCCTGGGCTGGTGTGACTCAGTGGACTGAGCACCAGCCTGCAAACCAAAGGGTTGCCGGTTCAATTACCAATCAGGGCACATACCTGGGTTGCAGGCCAGGTCCCCAGTAGGGGATGTGTGAGTGTCAACCACACACTGATGTTTCTCTCCCTCTCTTTGTCTCTCACTTCCCCTCTCTAAAAGTAAATTCTTTAAACAAAAGGTGAAAATGGTAACTGGTTTCAAATAATTGAAAAACTGTCACATGATATTTGTGTTGTCTATGCTGCTCCAGAGATCAGTACTGGAGTCAATGGGTAAAGTAGGAAAAGGTAGATTTTCAATTCAAAATAAGGAGGAACTGCAAATAAGTGGAGCTGTCTAAAATTGGATTGGGCTACCTTGCACTTCCCCATCACTGAAAATGTTGCAGTAGGAGCTGAAAGACCTGCATGTTGGGTCTCTTACTAAATACTCATAGATATGTTAATGTCGGTGGAGGAAGAGGGAAAAGAACGCCCCTTCTATTGTTGGGGGAGATTGAATTGCTAAGGCTTTTCCTTTGACCCCAATTCTACTGCTAGGATTTCTACTCCCTCATGCTTTGACCCTGACTCCTCTCTTATTGCTTCTTCCTACTTCCAGAAAGCCTTACCCTGTACCAGCATAGCAAGCACTCAGACATTTGTGGATGAAATGAGAAGTGTATGTCTCTTATCCTTGGTCTGTCCTTTCCAACCTGGCTGGTACCAAGTAAAGCCTCCTCCCCACTCTCTCCTACTTTCTCTTGTCACTCCTTTCCTGTGCCTTTTATAGGCTCATCTTATTCTAACTGAGCACTGAGGGTCTGGGTTTTAAAGGCTCAGTTCTAGGCCCTCTTCTCTTCTCATTCTACTGTCCATTTAGGCATTCTCTTCTGGGCCCATGGCTTCAACTTGGTAATTTCCAATTTTTTCCCTACCCCTGATTTTCTCTCCCTATGAGCTAGAAACCTGTGTATCTAACATATCAAATGGATATTTTATATCTCTTTTTAGCTGTCTCAAAGGCACCTCCAATTCAAGTTGTCTAAAGCATCAAGTCTGCCCCTTCTCACGACCCCAAACTGGGCCCTCCTGTTAGGCTGAAAGGCAGTGCCATTTATACAGATCCATAAAGCAGTAACTTATCTCCTGCTCTCTAAACATCTACAAATTCAATCTAATTCTATAGTGATTCTTAAACCTTTTGGTCTTAGAACCACTTTAAAAATTGAGGACACTACAGAGGTTTTATTTATGTGGGTTATATCAATTGATAGTCACTGTATCAAAAATTAAAGCTCAGATATTTAAAAAATACAATACACAACCCATCAGAGCAATGATACTGCCTCAGGCACATAACCTCTGGAAACCTAATGAGAGAATGAGTGAAAGGTAAATCTTAATACTATTATGAAACCAGTTTTAACCTTACAGACCTCCTTAAATGACCTCAGGGACCACCCTGGAGACCCCAGACCACACTTTGAGAACCACTGCAATGCCATGCTCTGTTTTATCTTTTAAATGTCTCAAATCCATCTGCTCCTCCCTCTCTCCTCTACTGTCACTAACCTAACCCAAGCTTCTGTCTTCTTTTACCTGGACGACGGATTAGCCTAATGTGGTTCCCTTAGACCCATTCTTGCCCCACTCCAATCTGTTCTTCACACTGTAGCTAAGAGCAATCTTTTCAAAATAAATCTAAGTATGTCATGTAACCCATTCCTCTTCACTTAACCCTAAAATGAATTTCCAGTGCTTTCAACATAAGAATCAAAATCTTCATCACAAATCACAGGGCTCTGCCTCCCTCCTCAGTCTTAGCCTGTCCCCCTTCCTCTTATTCTCACCTCTCCAGCCCTCAGGACTTTCTGTTTCTCAAACTACAAGGCTCTCCCTGCCTAGAGCTCTCTTTCCTGTTTTTCCTCTGCATAACTCTCATTCATACTCTGGGTCACATATAATTATACATTAATTACAGCATGACAAGTAAATAGCTCTCTTCCTATGGGTCTACAAGGGCCATAGGGACAAGAGCCGCATCTTTTTGATTCCCCTGTTTCTGGCACACAGATACTTTGGTAATTATTTCTTGAATGAATAAAAATGCAATCTGATAGGGAGATAACAAGATAATGTGATAAGCATTACGAGATGGGTATAAAGAGTTAACATTTTCAGAGGCTTCCCACTACCTACCAAACAAGCCCCAGTGCAGTCAAAACTTCTCAGAAATCCTTAGTCCAGGCATCCTTTCTCACCTCTATTTCTCCTCCAGATATATCATCCAATCTAAAGGATAAGTGAGAGCTCCACAGGCAAATAGCTGAAAAGCCCTCTTCCTTCATCCGTGCCTATGAAATCCTCCACAATCTCTAACGATCCAGCTCAAACAGCTCCTCCCCAGAACGTACTACCCAGGTCATTCCAGTTAGAGATAATCTCTGCCATTTCTCAGCTCTACAGAAAGGCTGGCAGGCTCTGCCCACTTCTCTTGTCACATCTACCACTCCAAACCACCAGGATCTCACCACCTTCTTTTGTGATCACACCTGCCAAGTGCTCTTTCCTATGCCTGGAATATCTGTCTCTACTTTAAGCTCAGTAAATCTTCCTTTGTGTGTCAGCTCTGATGTCCCCTCTTCTGCAAAAGCTGTTCTCCAAAGTCCTGGGCAGAATTGGTTACTGCCTGCTACCCTGTGCTCCCATACCACCCTTGGCCTTCCATGTGCCTCCACTGTAGCATTCACCCCAGGCCAATGGCTGGTATATATTTGCTGAATGAAGGAACCCAGGATCTATCAGTGCTGGGAAGCTGTGCTGCCCACTCTCTAGATGAACAGAAATCATAAATCTTATTCTTCAGCATTCTCAGACACGAAACTCCACATATGACTCCCTACAACAATGACCCAGCATTTAGCCTCTGCTTCCACATATAAATCACAGGCACTTGCTTAGGAGCAGGAGGCCCAATCACTACCCGATGTCAATCCTCACTGCTTACTCCACAAATGAACAATGCTACCCTCCCGGCCTCTCACTCTCTAGCGCCAGAGATGCTCTGGACAGTTTCCGTGCTGGGGTGCTGGCTGTCTTTCCTCAATCAGCTTATTGAAAACACAGCTACCAATTATCCATAATGTCAGAGAAATATGAAATACATACATAGACTTTCAGCTTGGCAACAC
This sequence comes from Micronycteris hirsuta, assembly GCA_004026765.1. Lineage (NCBI taxonomy): Eukaryota > Metazoa > Chordata > Mammalia > Chiroptera > Phyllostomidae > Micronycteris > Micronycteris hirsuta. Next base: position 94,916 of record PVJI01003622.1, read on the forward strand.
TTACTACCTGTACTTGCTTGAGTTCCAGAAACTACCCAGTGAGGCAAAGTCAGTATCTCGGCAACACATTCTTCCTGCTACTCCCTCAGGAAGCTTATCACTCACAGGCAAGCTTAGTAACAGGACCCATGATCGGACCCCTGAAGCTCAGCTCAAGGTCTTCAGAGAGCAGTTCAGTTTGATGCAATTCTCCCCATATGGATAGAGTTTGGCTTTCCAGAGGTAGCAGGGGTCTCAGCAATGTTAGGACAGTAGGCTCAACACAAATGTTTGATAAGGCCAGATTTCCCCTTGATACAAATTCCAGAATTCAAGAAATGGGCCTTTTCCTCAGATTCTGAGAAATGGGATCCAGAGCAATATGGGGTTTACCTGGTATAATGAACAGACCTGATTTATTTTCCTCTCCTGTGGAGGCCTGGGCAGAAGCTACATAGCTTTTTTCCTAGTTAACCAATTATATATACTATGTCAAAAGTCTTCTGTCCTTCCCAGACAACTGAGTTGGACTCTTTAAGAGTTTCATTGGTCAGCATCTACCTCAAAGCATAGGGACTCCTCAGAAATTATAGGCAAGAGGTTTGAGGTCAAAATTTAAACTTAGACCTGAATACAAACTCCATAAGTCTACAATCCTTTGGGGAAAGAATGGTCAAAAACGAAGGTAGACCACTGCTGGAGGTCTTCATGCAGATGTCTGAGGAGATCACTTGTTCAGGGATGTTTAAAAGGAATATGATTAAGTCATCACATCATCACAGTGGAAACTTCCTAAGGGTCAGGACACCATCTCAGTCATTTCTTTAACCCTTTTTCTCAAATAACGGCATAGCGGGTTATTCCACACAGAGTAGCAGTCAATAATGTTTGCTGTTTTTGAATTAATAATTAAAAAAAATAACATGGGCAGATAAATTAGATGAGAGGAGAAAGAGGGGTGAAATACTCACTGACAGAGAGGTGCCTACTTCTGGGTTCAGGGGGCTGGTAGATGGTATTTATATCTCCTGCAGACTGGGAAGCTTTGATCCGCACCTGTCTGGAGACCCCGGAGTGGGGAGAAGAACTGGTCTGCAAGATAAGAGGAAAAAGGCTGAGCTATCTTTAGGCAGGTGGACCGAGAAAAGCCCCCACACCCTTTCTGAGAGTCCCTGTACTTTCAGCTGCCTTCATGCTTTCAATACATAAGCTACCACTACCCAGCTTTCCTCCAAAACTCACTCCTCAATGTGTCTTGGAAAATCACTATTTGCTCTATACAGTTTTATAGCTCCACTGATACATGAGCACTGAGACTCAGTGCCCCAATTTAATAAGTGATGACCCAGACACAAAGGAATAAACAGGCATTCCTCAATTAAATTGCCAAACAGAAAAAAGTTGTAAATACCCTCTCATAAAACTCTCCAGAGAGCTTGGGAAGAATAGCAGGAAAAGCAGGAAATTATTTCAGCAGCAAGATCACCTGCCGAGTGGGGAGTCAGAATAGAGGATGGCAACCTCCCTGCCCAACAAAGTTCTGGTTGATAAATATGTATTTTTAAAAGCAGCTTGATATGCTGCTTCTTCCCCAACCATAATCACTCCCTGAAAATTAAGGTAAGATCTCTGTTGCTTCGTATTACTGGAGTTTACATGTGAAGCACCTCAGGATTGTATTCATTTGGACAAAGTTATCATGGGTACCATTTTGCCAGAGGTCAAGACCTCTGAATAGCATCAGCAGCCTTACCACATCAATCCCCACTTTTGCACTGACCCAGTCAAGCTACCAGGTGAGACCTAGAGAAAACAAAGCAATAAAATGGGGCCCTTGCATTGAGAAAACTTAAAACTGAAGCTTGGAGGTAAGCAAGTGATATCAGGATGTGCTTACAAATATACAGAGCACTACTGAGAATGGGAATGGAAGCTTGGGATTTATGGATAATTTGGGTCAAAGTTTCTACTTGCTTCTCTTTTACTTTCCAGAATAAAAAGGAGTCCAACCTAAACAAACTATATCCTGTCCTCCAGGAAAAAGGCTTCCTGCTCTAAGTGGTGAGTTCAGCTGCCAAGCAGCCTCCTCTAGTCTCCCAACACCATACTTATTACATGCAGCCTGTCTTGACAAACTGTCTTGCTATAATGGGAAGTCAGAACCAAGGGGAAGTGAATGTTCTTGCTGAGGCCTCCAATGTGCAATAGCTCTCTGCTGAGAGTCAGAAAGGAAAAAACAGTCAAAGCCACGTTCTGGGGAAGCAGGCCAGTGAAGGAAGGCCACAGCCTGGCAGTCAGGAGGAGCAGAGCTGCGTGATGAGCACCCTGACGACACCTGCTTGGACACAGCACTGGCCTTACACATAGTGGGAATTCAATAAACCTTTGCAACATGAATTAGAAATGTATCAAAGAACATATACTCTAAACTCTCAGTTTTAAAATCTAAAGCTGACAGGAAAGTAGATTCAATAGCCAGCACAAGTATAGATTAAAAAAAAAAAAGAGAGAGAAGTTGTGGCAACAGGTTGGAAAACAGGTAAAAGGAAATCAAAACTGGTTTCAAAGCATAGCTTCTCACACTTTAATGTGTACACAAATCACCTGGGAACTTGTTAAAATGCAGACTCTGATATAGTAGGTCTGGGGTGGGATTGAGAATCTGCAATTCTAACAAGCTTCCAGGTGATGTTGCTGCTGGCACACGGCCCACACTTTGAGCAGCAAGGTCTTAGGAAGTGAGTCATGCTTCAATTTAAGGCAGTGGTTCTCAACCCTAGCTGCCCATTAGAACCGCCTAATGGGGCTTTTGACAACACAGACCAACTGGCGTGGGGCCCAAAGATGGTATTTTTAAAATCTCCCCAAGTGTTTGTAACAGTCAAGTTTGAAAACCCTGATTTTAGGAGATAAAAGAGAATAGTGTGGCAAAGAAATATGAGGTTGATGCAAGGGTTCAGCGAATCCTGAATACAACTCAGCAGTAGGAAAGAGAGGAAGGAGTAGGGAAAATAAATGGGGACCATAGTAGAATGAAAGGAGGGCCAACAGGTATGCAGTGTCAGCTAGCAGACCATTCTAAAGAGAACAAATAGAACGTGGCATTTGACCATTCAGTGAAAACCCCACTAAAAGATTCTGTGGGTAGCAGTGTGTTTGGCTGACACAAACGACATGCAACATTACCAGGGAACCACGTTCACAAAGACTGCAGTGACTGGAAGCTAGGAGATCAGCCCCAAAACAGGTTATAAAAGCCAACCCACAATCTCGATAAAAGTTTTGGTGATAACAGCTAAAAGTGGATTCAATGACACAGTGGGAGAAAAGGGTGGTGTGGGGGTGGTGTGTGTGTGCGCGCGCGCGCTTGCGCTTTTGTTAGGTTCATGGGAACATGAGCTGAGAAACAGCACCCTGGATCTCACCAGTCCTCTGCTTCAATGGTGGCACCAAGAGACATCTGCATGGAAGACCATGATAATTATAATAGTTGTGGAAGCATCCAGGTTATTTAATAAATTTATAGCTTTAACATCCATTTATTTATTAAAGCCTTTAAAAACTGTTTTGCCTTGACTGGTATGGCTCAGTTGGTTGGGTGTTGTCCCGCAGAGAGAAAGATTGTGGGTCTGATTCCCAGTCAGGGCAGGTGCCTAGGTTGCCTGTTTGCTCCCTGGTGTACCCACCACCAAGAGGCAACCAATTGATGTTTCTCTCTCACACTGATGTTTCTCTCCCTCTTTTTCTCCCTCCCTCCCCCGTCGCTAAAAATAAATAAATTTTTTAAAAAATATTTTGAAGTTGTACAATTTAAATAATGGATTCCATGTTTGTAATCTTATACAAACTCTTAGTTTCTTTTCGTTCTATATCTTCAATATTCAAAGAGCTCATCCAAATTGAGATTAAGTGAATAAATCTGTTTTTATTACTTCTATTTTTCAATGCTTCGCAGACTTTGATTATAAATATGCTTAGGCTGCCTTTCCTGGCTAAAGAGTTCTAGGCTTTTTAGACTATAAAATATAAAAACGTGACCCTGACCCCTTAAAAATTTTGTCTTCTCTTGGGCCTTTCCTAGCTCAGTTATCTTCTGAGCTACGAGGAATACAATGACACGTCTCACAAGTTTTCCTTGCAGGCAACATTACACTTTCTGTTCTGTTTCTAATGAATCATGGAGGTACCTGGGTGAGGTTTTCCTAGGATTATGATAATTCCAAGATCCCTTTGCTGAATCGTAACTGATAAGTACTGGACTGCAAGTCAGACTACCTGGAGTCTAGACCAGGTCTGTCACTACACACTGCCACACCTAGGGCAAGTCACTCTAAGTCTCAGGTTCCCCAGGCGTAGACTGGTGATAACAGATGCCTGCCTACCCTGGACCCCTCAAAGTTGCAAAAGTTTAATGAGACACATCTAAGTTTTGGTATCTTATTGCACTTGCCCCATTATTTTAGGAAAACTGAAAAGAATTACCCTTTAGATTATCCTTGATATTTTGAACTTAAATTGTAGACAGGAAAGTATCAAACTGATTGATGATTAATCTGGAAAGTGGAAAATGTTTGGATGAGATTAGAGTTTATTTCTGTTACAGAGAATCTGAGGTGCCAAATAAAATGCCATACTCAATTTAAGGTGGCTGGGTATTTCATTTTTATAGTATGCAGATAAAAAAGAATGTTAAGCTTGAGATTACATTGAAAACTTGGGTCTAGAACATTATAAAGAGGTCAAGAGCAGGAAGATAAATTAAGAGTTAGATGCATACATGTTTAGAGAAGTCGTTAATAAGAGTTGATTGTCCAAGGCAGTGGCCTAGGGCAGTAAGAACTACTGAAGGAAACGATGCAGCATTTTAAGATGGCAATAGAAAGCAAGGCTAGAGAGAGGCTCTTCAGACTAAGTGGAGGTTCTGTGATTACCAAACTCCAGGAGTGCTCAAGTAAGAAATATACTGAGGCCTAAGTCATGGCCTTGGCCAGGTGAGGTGAAGAGGGGTATGACTATACACCTTGGTGAGAAATGAAGACAGAGGAAAAATTAGAAGCTGTCATAGAAGGATCAGTACAAAAGAAATCTAGGGAAAGAAAGAGATAGTGCATTTAAAAACAAGAATAAGAAGAGAAGTAAAAGGTACAGGTGGTAATAAGGGGTATGAGGTAACACATGGCTAATGGAGGAAACTAGGTAGAGAAACAGAGTGGCTGACAGTCATCAGCAGGAGATGAAGACCAGGATGACATGGCACCCCGGAGCAGCGAACTGCAAGTGCGATCTGTGGGCTGGTGCCAGACCACAGCCTATGGTATACCAGTCCTCAACCAGGTACGTACAGAAATGGAGAGGAACTCTTGAAAAACCTTTACAGCAATTAGGCAGAGTGACTTTGTTTCTATCAAATTTAACAATAAAAACTGTGGACTTGTATATTTTTGTATGTCTCTAGTTAATTTTTCCATATTTTCAGTTTTTGTGTTTAAAAAAAAAAAAGGTCCATGACAGATTGGAAATTAGAAGAACAAAACCTGGTATTTCATCACTGACAGAGAAGCACTGTTCTAGAGGTGTGATTCCTGAGCACATAACTTTGGATCATACTTCTGTTTATTAAGAAGCCTGAAGTCTAGTTGAGGAAGTTTCCAAGAAAAGATTTTATCACCACCATTATCACTGGTAGCCTTAAATGTACATCTTCATAAATGCAAAAAACAGGAGTAGCTTAAGTGTCCCAACAGCAGCAAAAGTGATTATTTAATTAAATTATGGTATATTCACTCAATTATGTATTCTTATAAATTATAATTACAAAGATGGTATATCAACATAGAAAAATATATGTGACAACTTAAGTGAAAAAATAAGTTAGAAAAGTGTACAAATACCATGACAACCCTTAAAGCATGTACACATATGGCTAAAGGCTGCAGGAACATATGCAAAAATTAATGTGTTATAGGGATCATCTTTCAAACAGCTCTGGATGCTTCAGCAGTATCTGCAGCCATGTGCACCCCTTAATGAATGGGAAAGTGGACGTAAAGAACTGTTGTCTACACATTCTCATTGGGGGAGTGGAGGGATCACAATCAGGGCAGCTAGCTCCAAGTCAAGCAATCACATTATTAAACCAAATTCCAATTCCAACTTCTTCTGTAAGGAGAATATTCTGAATATTATCTGAATATTCAGAATATTGGCCTTGACTTCTGAATATTATCTGTTTGACTCTTGCTAATAATTCAGGAAGCATTTATTGTAGTGTTCTTAAGAGGATGGGTAGGGGTTGCAAAATAGTAAGACATAGCTCTTGCCCTGGTTGGTTTGGCTCAGTTGGTTGGAGTTCATCACGTAAACTGAAAGGTCTTGGGTTCGATTCCTGTCAGGGCACATGCCTAGGTTGTGGCTTTGGTCCCAGTCGGGGAGCATACAAGAAGCAACTGATCAAAGTTTCCTTCTCACATTGATGTTTCTCTTCCTCCCTTCTCCTCTAAAATCAATGGGCATGTCCTCAGGTGAGGATTAAAAAAATAAAAAAGAGAGACACAACTCCTGCTCTCAAGATGCTTATAATCTTTGGGGGTAAAACTTACAAATATGCAACAACTAGAGGATTACTGAGCAACCTATAAACTAGTGTGCAAACTACATCCATGACTAAAGAAATAGGGAATAATCAAAATGGCTTCAGTCAATATATCAATCAAATTATAGGGGGTAAATCACACTAGATCCTTTAAAAAAGATAATAATCATGGTCTGGCAAAGAGGAAGAAGGACAAACTGAAGAATGCAGGGAGTATGTTGAAGAATGTGCGAAGATGAGACTGGGGAGTTAAAAGCAAGGTTACTTGGTGGTAAACCCTGGATGCTAGGTTAAATGTAGATTTTATATGATAGGCAATAAAGAAGGAATATAAGGAGCAGGTAATTCAAATAGAGAAATGATATAATAAAGTATATATTTTACTTCAGAAATAAGAAACTATATATTTATCCAGAAAAAAAGACACACTTGGGATAGAGAAGACCAATTCTCACACACAAGTACATTTCCATAACAATAAAAAATGTCTTAATTTTAAGGCTTCCTAACTGCAGTCTCCTATACCTCCTTGTTAATTAACAGGACAGCCCAACCCCATAGGTCTCTTTAAAAACAAATGGTCAGCATGAGCACCATTCCATCTAAACTCTGTCCTGGTATGGTGCATCCACAGCTCTCACACAGCAATGTTAGCTGTCTACAGTTGGCTGTCTTTGAGCATAAGGAAAGAGTGATGAGAAACCATCAGAAACATGTATCTGAAGAAAACTGGTGGAGGAATCAGTGGTTAGAAGACAGACCCAGTTCACAAAAATTTTTGTGGAATGTAAGCCCCCAGGGACCCTTTTAGGAGAGGAAACCTCACTTCTGAAGGCTCCCGTAAATTGCCTGCCCTATGGTAAAGCAGCAGCTAGTAAGTTACAAGAGTCCTCCAGTCCAGTGGCTTTTCTCCCCATGAAGAGAAGGAAAACTTTATTTCCTACATGTGTCCCAAGGAAAAGGCAGTTACCGGGGAGTTGTGGGAGTTAGGTTTACAAAGCATGACAGTTTCAAATCCTTGACAGCCTCTGCTTATCAGCACCTCCCACACTAATGAAATCTTTCTTGTTGGGGCCCAAATCTAATTGAAAGAACATGAATGAAGAGAAAAAGAACTTTATTCTTTATTATAAAATGTTTTCTTTCCTCCCACACCACAAGCCAAGTAATCTTTAGTTGCAACTGGTCTGACTTTGCAGGGAAATCAAACGCAGAAGACTGGTTGGCCACTGACACAGTGGGCTGGGTCCTGCTTATGTTCTTGCTTTAGCAGTGGCTGAGGAACACAAAATTCTGTCAAGGAAGCAAAATGAACTCCTAAAGGACAGCAAGCTTTGTATGCTGTCAGGCCATAACAGGCTACTTACATGGTTTCTGTCTTGGGACAGCAGCAATATTCTAAGGCTTTTCATGCTTGAGCTTCTATCCAAAATGTCAATTGCTTTATCAAGATCATCCTGGTTCTTTAGCAGAATGGAGAGCTGTGACACAGGACGCAGAAAAAGGAAATCATATCAAAGTCTTTAGTTTGTGAAAATAAGCAAAATAAACAAAAAATAAAAATAAGTTTGGAAGAAAATAATCTCATTGGATACTATGGGATCTTAGAAGATCTAATTGTGCCAGAGAGATATTTTCTTTTCTTTAAGTATACAATTCAGTAATTTTTAGTAAATTTACCGAGTTGTGCAACCATCACCACAATTCAACTTTAAAACAGTTCCATTGCTCAAAAAAGGTCTTCTGTGTTATTTATAGTCATGCCCCTTCCCACCTCTAGCCCCAGGAAACCACTAATCTACTTTCTGTCTCTACAGATTTACCTTTTCTGGACATTTCATATATATGGAATCATAATATTTATACATTTTCAATTCAGTTCATATACAGTCTTTTGCATCTAGCTTCTTTCATTTACTTAATGTTTTTGAGTTCATTCATGCTAAAGTATCAGTACTTTGTTTTATTTTCTAAGAGCTTGCTTTCTAAAAATACCCTTTACTCCAAAGAATCAAATCCTAAACAGTTACAGTGTCCATATTTCTTTCGAAATTAAGCAGCAGAATCATGTTTGACATTAACAGAAGAAAAGGCACAGGTGGGAGAGGGGAGCAGGTAGAGGATGGAAACTTACTCAAATAAGGACACAAATTTAGACAACATAGCAGGGTTTGAAAGGGTAAATTTTATGAATTATATCTCAATAAAGTTTTTATTACAAATATATAAACATAAATAAAATAAAATCAATAGATTTTTCCTTTGTGATTTTCAAATTCTGACAGGGAAGGGTTTAGAAGGCAAAAAAAAGGGGGGGATAGGCAGCTGAGGGATTTTAAATTAAAAAATGTAAATTAGTCAACTCTTGGTCACTGATACTAGCAGAGTATGGAAAGATATGCATGATCTAAAATAAATAATAACAATTATTTATATTTAGCTTCAGAATTAATACTTGCATAAGCATTTGAATAAAGGAATACCTAACATTCTGGGCAGTGACTCAGTTGGCAAGAGTTTAAAATGAATTTTGGGACATCTGGAATTCTTAATGGAAATATGAATGGAAAGAGAAACAAGTACTAAATCATCCAGAAAAGTCTTTACTAACTAAAGAACACCCTCTTTAACGCTGATTAGCTAGATGATGTTAGCTTCACTTTCTTATGCAAACCACTAAGCTGGAGCTACAATTTTCAAAAGTTCTATGGATTTGACATTTATTTTTTGGGGGTGCTTATATTCTATATTTAAAATGTGTTAGTTTACATACTTTGAAATACATCTATATTATTATTATTTTTTTTTTTTAAATATTTTATTTATTTATTTTTAGAGAGAGGGGAAGGGAAGGAGAAAGAGAGTGAGAGAAACAGCAATGTGTGGTTGCCTCTCACATGGCCCTCACTGGGGACCTGGCCCGCAACCCAGGGATGTGCCCCGACTGGGAATCGAACCGGGACCTTTTGGTTCCCGGCCCGCGCCCAATCCACTGAGCTACACCAGCCGGGCTATATTATTTATTATTAGAGTTAGTGGTTAACTTTCCAATTTTGCTATATTTCTAAAATTTATCCAAAAAACAAAAGATCAAATGGTCTTATTTTTGTTAACTATTTGGCAGTATACCCAATTGTAGTTGTACATTTTGTATGAAGGCACTAGGGAGTTTTTCACCAACAAATCTTAGCTCCTGCAGATTTAAGCCCCAGACTATGGAGGAAATTCTTAACTCTTCAACCAATAAAATAAAACTACACAGGAAGGACCTGACTCTCAAAGAGCCATGATATTGCACAACTTTCTTGTCTAGTCCTCCCAACTCAGTTCTCTTCAGACCAGCAATTTGCAACTAGTGTGTCACAATTTTTAAAACATGCAATAAATAACTGATTATTTAGTTAGGAGCACTGACCTCTTTTCCCTTAGATTGTTTAAAAAAATATATATATGTATATATATATGACAACAACCAACACAACAAGAGCTGTCTGGAGTGAATAAATCAAAATGATACCTATTTTTTTTTTCAGATCAGCAAAAACTACATTTTTTGGTGTGCTGCAAAATTTCAGTAATTAGTTTCTGTGTGCCGTGACATGAAAAAAGTTGAAAATCACTGCTCTAGATACACGCTCTTCACTAGGCACAAACACATTACCTTTCAGACTATTGCAAAGCACCAGCCTAAGTAGAGTGCAGCCTCTAGTACCTTTCTTGGCACTGGGAAAGTAGCCAATTAACTGAATTCAAAAGAATTCCTTCCTGGGTGATGTTCAGAGTAAGCTTAAATAAGGACTTATTGGGGCAGGGAGTGGGAAGAAGGAGGAGGAAGAGTCAAAGAAATCACTGAAGCAGGTACTAACTTTTGAAACAAGCAACGATCAGGAGTAAAACTCTGAGAGAAGAATCCAGCATTTATGACTATCAATAGAGGTTCTACCCACCAGTTTTTCCCTACCTCCTCAGCCCCCTAACCTCTACTTAGGATGGTGCTACCCCGGCTTCTTGTTAAGTCTGTGCTGGAAAGAAAAAGATAACCTACAAAATGTAAAGGAGACAATAGCCCTGGCCCTGATACCATACCTGACTCCACCATGGAGTATTAGAGGTACTGGCACTGAGAGAACAGGGGAATGGAAATAGCTATGTAATCTTCCATGTAGTAAAAACAAAACAAAACTCCAGAAATTCCAGAGTTACTGGAATTAAGAAATAAGGCTCCATAAACTAAAAACATACAATGATATTAGAGGAACAAACCAGGAAATCCTCAGTAAGGTGGAGAGAAAAAAGGTAGGCAGCTGTCCTCACACCATTCATCTCCTTTCTTACCTCATTGTTCATGTAATGTAGATCAAGAGGCTGCCCAAATACTGTTGTCACCTTGTGCTCCACATCCTCGTATCTCACAGGCCGACTGAATGCTATAATTCTGAAAAGGAATAGGACGCATGGTTAATTGCATATTTTAACATAGGGTTTCGAAAGCTATGGCTTCTGAGTGATTATCTTCCTTTTCTTTTCAATATAGGACACAATTTGTCTTTCTCTTTATTGTTTCTTTTTCTTCTTTTATCTATCTGTATCTTTTTACTCTTCCACTGAGTATCTCTCAGGTTTGCCAATAGTACCCACAAGCATTGCTTAGTCCCAATCATTGCTCTACCACTTCAGCTTGGATCTTTCTGTCAATGACAGTTCAGTCATAGCAGGACCCCTAGATTTAAAAACTATGTTCCAAACATTCCTTTTAGGAAGAAAACTGGAGATTCAAGCAACAGCTCTAAAACCATGGTCTTAACTCCTAAGAGACTGAGCTTCAAGACTTGAAATATCTTTTCCAGCTATGACTTGAGAGCGCAGTTGGTTAGAGTGTCATTGTCCCAACACGCCAAGGTATACAAGAAGCAACAAATGAATGCATAAACAAGTGGAACAACAAACCAATGTTTCTCTCTCTCTCTTAAAATCAATAAATAAAATGTAAAACAAAAAGATCATTTCCATGTTCATTTTTGAGATGCAACAGGAATCTCAATACTGATTATTCTGAGAATCAAGATTTTCTACTATAAAGTCACAGAAATTCCCCTTTAGTTGGTTATATGCCTGATCAGTTTTCTTAACCAGTGACACATGTGGGCATGTAAGTAGTGTTGATAATGATGCTTTTCTAGAAAGACTCACTAATTAGGATGGTTCAAAGAACAATTTTTATAAATGGAAGGTAAGAACTCTGTGAATATACTAAAACCACTGAATTGTATAGTTTGTTAAACTGTACAAGTGTTAACATGATTAGTCATTAACTATCACAGCAACTGAGGACTTTATCAAGGTGGCACAGGGAAGCAAATACGGTTGTCACCTTGTTTTCCACATCCTCATATCTCACAGTGGGGCCTTGATTGGTGTGGCTCAGTGGGTTGGGAGTCGTCCCACAAACCAAAGGGTCGCAGGTAGCAATTCCTGGTCAGGGCACATGCCTGGGTTTCAGACCAGGTCCCTGGTTGGGGGTGTGTGAAAGGCAACCAGTAGATGTTTCTCTCACACATCAATGTTTCTCTCCCTCTCTTCCTTCCTCCATTCCCCTCTCCCCAAAAATAAATAAATAAAATCTTTAAAACAATTAAAAGTGGGGAAAGATGAAACAAGATTGGGAAAATGTTGATAACGTTGAAGCATGGAGGTTCAGTATAATTTTCTCTTTACTTTTGCATGTGTTTAAAATTTTCATTACAGTGTTTTATTGAATGTATTAGGTTGAACTATATGATATTGCTGATAGTCCTAAAGTGGCAATTTCATATGAGTTCAACATAATATCCAAAAATTTAATTAAAACAAAAATAAGCAAAGAGATAAGTAGAAGAGAATATCAAAGAGAAATTCATATATATATTCTTTCTATATATATTCATATATAGAAGAAAATATAAGATTTTAAAAATTAATATTAGGGCCCTGGCTGGTGTAGCTCAGTGGATTGAGCACAGGTTGCAAACCAAAGGGTCACCAGTTCAATTCCCAGTCAGGGCACATGCCTGGGTTGCAGGCCAGGTCCCCAGTGGGGGCCATGTGAGAGGCAACCACACATTGATGTTTCTTTTCTCTCCCTCTCTTTCTCCCTCCCTTCCCTTCTGTCTAAAAATAAATAAGTAAATAAGAAATTTAAAATTAAAAAATTAATATTAGGGAAGGACTTCGTAAGTATGACATAAAATACAGAAGGCAAAAAGGAAGAGAGATATGACAACAAAAATTTAAACTTCTGTTGACAAAATAAACCATCAACAAAGTTAAAAAAAAAAAATCACCTGGCTGGTGTAGCTCAGTGGATTGAGCGCGGCCTGCAAACCAAACGGTTGCCAGTTCAATTCCCAGTCAGGGCAGATGCCTGGGTTGCAGGCCAGGTCCCCAGTGGGGTCCACATGAGAGGCAACCACACATTGATGTTTCTCTCCCTCTCTTTTTCCCTCCCTTCCCTTTTCTCTAAAAATAAATAAATAAATAAAATTTAAAAAAAAATCAAACTTGGAGAAAATTCTTACAAAATCAATAGGAAAAAAAGATAGACAAGCCAATTAAAAAACAGGCAAAGAATATGAGACAATTCAAAGAAGAGTTATGAATGGCTAATAAACACATGAAAAGAAGCTTAATGTGATGGGGAAAAAGAACATTAAAACTTCCTTCATCTCTTAGTACATCTAGGCTAGATGAAATCTAACTAATGTGTGGTGGATTAATAGCACTCAGCCATGGGGCCTCTACAGTTCATGCCTTCCTCCATGCTGAGAAGTAGTCTGTGGTCCTTTCACATCTTCCCTGCTCCCCCAGAGTAGGAAGAGGTATGACCAGAAGAAGAAGCAATAAGCCACAGGAAAGAGGAATCCATGTCACTGGATTTTAACGAAATCTGACTAAATAATTTATTTAGTGTTGGAAATTATACTGCTGAATATATTGGTCTGTATCCACCAGAAAATCCAACCATATTGTAATCCTTACTTTTTTTTTTCCCTTAAATCATCTGTCCTGAGTAGTGATACTATAATGTGCTATCTAGATAAGGGTTATCTAGATATGAATGTTTTCTGGAGCCTTTGAAAGAATGACTCTCTGTAAATTCTTAATTGCAAATCATACCCCTTTCATCAGGACCTCAGCGGCAGTTCAAAAGGGCCAGCCTTTTTGAATAAAATACCAAAGACCACTCACATAGCACACTATTATTAGAAAAGGACTGGGCTCAGACATAAATTCTCCTACATTTGGCCTGGCAATGAGCTATTCAAAATCCCCAGAAGCAGCTCAAAAGCCTGGTCAACATCAGACACCAGGACTTTCAGATTTGGTAAAATCTAAATTGTTGCCATCATGATGAATAACAAGCATTTTTAGGCCAGTGCTTCAAAGAGCTGTCTGACACCCATGACAACCACTCCTAGCAGTGTCCAGACATGAAGGTTTTCAAAGGGAAGGAGATCCTAGTCTACAGTCCTCCTCTTCTGCCTTCTTGGGGGTTAAGAGAGGGAAGGGTCAGTAGTCTGGGCCCCAACCTTCCAAAGCAAAAGGAAAGTCAGCTCACCAGAATAGCTACTTGGCATAGATGAATAGGAAAAGTGACTACTACTTTCTTTTTCTCTGTGAATTTTAACTCTATAAGGGCTTACAATATTTAGATAGATATTACCCATATTCCCTGTAAAAAGTAAAGAAAGCCCACGATAACATTTTCTACAAAATTCTAACACATGAAATACAGGAAACCAGAGCTGTCTGGCACAGAGCAGCTTGAACTTGGTTTCCCTGTGCCACCTTTATAAAGTCCTCAGTTCCACACATAGTACACAAACAGTGAAATGCCATGGCTCCTGAAAACAGCTCCATAAAAAGAGAATGCAGTTTTCAAAACCCTGATACTAATGCTCTGCTGCTCAGGGCTTCAAAAGGCCATTCCTGCCTGACCACCTTAAATATTTGTGGTTTCGATCTGGCAGCATCTCTGAAACTAAACACATACACTTTCTCAGTATAAGTCTGCTCACTGTAACTGCATACCACTTTGGGAACAGGAATTCAGGAGAGTGTAACTGCATAATTAAGCTCCAACACAATTGACCTTTTGATTTCATATCTACTTCTGAAAACTCTGTGCTGCTACAAGTTTGGCCACCCCTCCAAAACCCAGTCAGGTTAGAAGTGTGAAAGGCTGCAATAATGAAGTGACAATTTAACTTCCCTGCTACTGGCAGGACACAAGAGGAACAGCTAGGACAGAGTTCAGAAAACCTTCCTCCTTCCAGACCTGGAAGAGCCCTAGAACCCACATGGCAGCGGCAGGACTGTGGCTCTGCAGACCACTCTTTGCATAATGTTTCCACCAGGCAGCCTCTGACAACCTTGTGGGCTTGTGGATGTATCTTTTTAAGGGAGAGCAGCAGCAATAGACATCCTCTGGAGTTAGCTTCAAAGTGGACTGAAAGCTGCCAACAACAGATGACTACCAGTACTAAGAATGTCTGGAGGTACTAGGTCCTCTGGTGGGACTTGTAAAGTAGGGGGACCTTATCCTCATGAGGATCCTCTTCACCTCTTCAAATGTTGAGAGCAAAGAAAAACAGAGGGTATTAATGGGAGAAAGGCAAAAAGTGGGAAACATATGAAAGGCACACTTATGCACATAAGTGTCACATGCATGCATACACAGGGTCCCAAATATCCCATAACCAGAGTTCTCTATGGTTTTTGGAAGTTTTTCCTTGAATAACTTGAGAAATTAAGTGGAGTCACATTTTTCTCCACTAAGAACATCTATCTTGGCTTCAAAAAAGCAAAAAAACTAAATACTGACAATGGAGAAAAGGACATCAGGGTTTTGTAATATTGCTTTCACTTCCCTAACAAGTTAAAATACACAATATAGACTGAAAAACTCCCTCTTTCTGTGTTCTCAAATGACCTGAAATGTTTCACATCTGAGGGACTTGATGAAGCTTCCCATGACCTAGGGACGTTATAAAGAAACTTCCAATTCACCTATCTGGCCCCTGATGTAGAAAAAATCAAGGCCACTTTACCAGGGATGGGAATGGCACAACACAAGAGAATCCTGAACTCCCTCTTCTGCCCACCATTGGTACCGTGTCAGTGTGTCTGAAAGCCATGACTCTGAGTAGGGCTGGAGTCCTGACTTCTTCCCCTACCAAACTGGCAGAGTTCACAGTAGCAGAATAAGAGCAGAAGAGTAAAACATTAGCAGTTGAAATGGCTTCCATATAACCAGAAACAAGGTTCAATTGGTAGGTCAAGCCAAGGGTGAAACTTCTCCTTTTTACCCAATAAGTGACCAGCCAGTGACCCCAGAGGAATCATTCCTGGGGCACAACCCCTAATCAGAAGGCAGACTTACCGCCTCTCCCCGTTGTGCTCAAACTTGATTCTGACGTCACTCTGCCAAAGAAATGATAGACAAGGTCAGTGGGTTCTCTGGCATGTGGTACTCTCAGGTAAGCCACAGGCAGTCCTTTAGCAACATTAAGCAAACATCCCTGATATCCTGTTCCAGCTTCTCTTCCCCACAGGCACTCCTTTCCAGAGAGTTGTAGGCTTCCAGTTCTAACCTCAGGAGCAACAAAGCTCTTGGGACAAGATCCCTAGGTGGCTGCCCCAGCTCTGTTGCTACGCTCTGGCATCTATCCCTCCATATAACCTTCTGTCCAGGATATCATCCTTTTTTGGCTGACGTGACTGAACAGAAAAAGAAATCTTAGTACTGATACTTCCTAGCAATTAGACCACAAGCAAGTTACTTATCCTCTATAAGTCTTCGTTTTTCCATCTGTAGAGTGGGGCTAAACATATCTAGTTTGCAGAGTTGCTATGAGAACTAAGTAAGATAATCTAAGTAAAATACTTGATACATACATAACAGACATGTAATAAATGGTTGCTGCTGCTGATATTGATTTCTGTGATCCTCTCAAGGCTATGCCCAGTGAGGGTAAATGGGACTCTGGATAAATTACCTTATAACTGACCCTATACAAATATAAGTATATAATATTTGTTAAATGGATTAGCTGGAGAACAGAGCTGAGTATAAATATAAGAAATAAAAGGAAGTAGAAGTGCCGGAATGTTAAGAAACAAATCAAGGAGGAAGAAACACTGTAAAGGGCAAACAACTTGTGAAAGCTAAAAGTGGCAGGAAAACAGATATGACAGAAGAAAAAACAGGTATAGAAGAAAAAGAAAAGTAAGATGGTCAGGAAATCAACAAAGACTACAGATGGAGAAGAGAAAGAATTCATAATCAGTGAATGAAAATCATATTGAGAAAGACACATTAATAAACTGTGGCTTGGAAAAGGAGAGGGTTTCAGAGTATTTGAAGATAAGGAACACAGAGCAGATAGAAAAGAGAGTTTGAAAGGTAGAATGGGTGCATAAGAACTTCCTTTTCCCAAGAGACTGGGGCCTAGCATTCTCTTCCAGGCCACTGAACCTGTGGTTCTAATTTACACTCTTAAAAAATTATTGAAGATCCAAAAGAGCTTTTGTTTATGTAAATTATTTCTAATATCTGCCATATTATAAATTAAAACTGGGAGAATTTTATTCATTTAAAAATAATTTAAAACCGTTACACATAAAGATAAATACATTTTTAATTAAAAAATAACTATACGGCCCTGGGGGTGTGGCTCAGTGGATTGAGTGCCAGCCTGGGAACCTAAAGGTTGCCAGTTTGATTCCCAGTCAGGGTACATGCGTGGGTTGCAGGCCAGGACCATGCAAAGGCAACCTTCTCTCACACATCGATGTTTCTCTCCCTCTCTCCCCCTCCCTTCCTGTCTCTCTAAAAAATAAATAAAATCTGGCCCGGCTGGTGTAGCTCAGCAGATTGAGCGCGGGCTGGGAACCAAAGGGTCCCAGTTCGATTCCCAGTCGGGCCACATGCCTGGGTTGCAGGCCAGGTCCCCAGTGGGGGCCATGTGAGAGGCAACCATACACTGCTTTCTCCCTCCCTTCTCCTCTCTCTAAAAATAAATAAATAAAATCTTAAAAAAAATAAAATCTAAAAAATTTTTTAATTAAAAAATTACATACTTTTTAAGTTTAGTGAGAGAATACGAATCTTTTCAATGTATGGCTTAATAGAAGACAGATGGAGTCTTACATCAGCTTCCGCTTTCAATATGTTGTCATAATACATAATCATGTAGCATATGGAAAACTTTACTGTACATTCTTAAAAGAATGAAGGTGAAAAGGGCAAGTAACATCTTAGTATTATGAAAACAGTTTAGACCTAATGGACTCCTGAAAGGGTCTTAGGAATCTCCTAGAGGTCCCTAGACCACACCCTGAGAATCACTAAATTAAAATAAAAGTTTACCATTCTCTAACCCATTATTTTAAAGACAAAGAAACTGAGAGTCAGAGAGTGTAATAGTCCTGAAAAGGTCACCTACTAAACAATGGAGACCAAACCTTCCCTGAAAAATAGGTCTGTGATGTGACAATGCTTCAAAATATAGCCCTCTTACCCCTTAATATAACATATGAACCACTTTATCCATGAATAACATATGACAATAGTTAACATTTATTGAGCATATACTATGTACTGAGACTTGTTCTAAGCATGTTACATACATCAGTTAAACTAATCCTCACAACAGGTGCTCTTATGATCCCTATTTTACAGAAGAAACTGAGTTACAAGGAGGTTGAAGAAGTTCCTTTAAGGTTATGGTGCTTGTAAAAGAAGAATCAGGATTTGAACTGTGGAAGCCTAGCTCTTAACTACCATAATATTCTACAAGTTAAGCATTGCACAGGCAAAAGAGGTTTGTTTCACTCACAGGGGCAGGGCTTCACTTGGAGCACTGAAAAAAGGAAACTATCAAAGGATCTTTTGTGATACTACTTTTTTGGAACTCATGGAGGAGATGCAAAGCTCCCCATATCTAGGGTAAGAATGGAGTCAGAGCCAGGAGACTGGTACCAATCATGCAACGAGCTAAGGGGAATGGGGGACAAGTAGGGAGGGAGCTGTGGCTAACGTTGTAAGTGGATGGCGATGGAGGAGGCAGATGGAAAAGGCAGCCTATCATACCTGGTCTGCAATCTGGGTGAGGGTGTGTGTGTAGCAGAAAGGTGGGGAGGTGCTGCTGTAGAGGAAGTTATCGCATAGAGTCAAGGTGTACATCAATGACAGCAGTTTTTTCACTGTCATCTTTTTCTCCTTTCCCTGAAAGGCTAAGTTGTTATCCAGGCTCAAGAGCCCTCCAAACCATGGTGCCTGAGACATGCTGCCAGACTCTGACATGCCATCTCCAGCTTCCCACTGTCTCTAGTTCCACAACTGGCTCTGGAGCAGCCCAAGTGCTCACCACAGTTTAAGTCCTGTCTGTCCCTGCAAGTAGGTTACCACATCCTTTCACTTCCTCCTGCTCATAGCCCTAGACACCTTGGTGTTAGTCTCTTATTATCATGATTATTTTTATTAATAAATGCTATTTTTAGATTAGTTTTAGATTTACAGAAACACTGAACAGAGAGAAAGTACCCATACACCCCGCTCCATGGTTTCTCCTATTATTAGCATGTTATATTAACATGGGACATTTGTTTTTGTTATAACTAGTTAACCAATATTGATGTATGGACTAAAGTTCATAGGTTATCCAGATGTCCTTAGGGTTTTTTTTTAACTCTGCTGATTTTTACCTAACCTTTTACAGCAGTAATAAATGTGTAACAACAGCTTTCTTTTTTAAACTGGGACATTATATTTAGACACACCTACAAAGGCATCCCCTTAGGCCCTGGCTGGGTGGCTCAGCTGACTGGAGCATTGTCCCATGCACGAAAAGGCTGTGTCTTATTCCTAGTCAGGCACGTACCTAGGATCCCTGGTCAGGGCACACAGGGGTGGCAACCGATCAATGTTTCTCTCTCCCTCTCTCTATAACCCCCCTTAAGTGAGGATTAAAAAAATATATACAGACCTGGCTGGTGTAGCTCAGTGGATTGAGCGCGGGCTGGGAACCAGAGGGTCCCGGTTCGATTCCCCGTCAGGGCACATGCCTGGGTTGCAGGCCGGGTCCCCAGTGGGGGCCATGTGAGAGGCAACCATACATTGCTGTTTCTCTCCCTCTCTGTCTCCCTCCCTTCCCCTCTCTCTAAAATAAATAAATAAAATCTTAAAAAAAAAAAAATATATATATATACAGGGTCCAGCACAAATAATACCTTTTTATTACAAAATCACAAGCATGTACTTCTGTAATATAACAATATCACACTCAAGCACACCATGACATTTTACATGAAATGTTCAAATTAAAACTATAAATTATTACACCCATATTATTACCCTACCAACCACACTCAAGCAGACACTACTTCTGCCAGACCCTGTATATATTTTATTATATAATTCCATTTATGTTAAATTTTCAGAATTGGCAAATTTATAGAAAAAGTAGGTTAGTGGATGTTGGAGCCTAAGAGGAGAAGGAATGAGAAATTATACACACACACACACACATACATACATACATACATATATATTTTGTTTGTTTGTTTTTAAAGGAATTCCCTCAGTCCCTTAGTGGGTCTGAAGGAACTAAATTTATTCATGATGGGCCATAATCTAAGCACTATTCTATTAGTCAGAAATTAGTGCATTTAGTTGGAAAGGGAATTAAACTTTTGCCTCAAACCACAAATCACTTCTACTCAAAGACTAACCAAGCCTGTGATAAGTAAGTAGTGCAAGCAAAGAAGCCTAGCACTCTGAATCCCTTCTCTGATGTGGTGACAGCCTGTCAGAGCAGGATGCAGGCCCATGACCAGTTTCCACGTACCACAGAGTATGCCCAAATCGCCAGATTCCTAAATCTGAGTTTCCCATCAGGCTGACGAGAATAAGCCATGGATAAAAAATGTTCAGATAAAGATAATTTAATTCCTTCCTGCGAACCATTCTCCTTGCTTCTCTGAGGCATTTCAAACTGACCAAGTCCTCTTTCATGACCTCTATCTCCCCTGCCTCTGTGACTCTATCCCAGCCCAGGGAACCTGCCAGCCAGTCTAACCACTTCTACTTCTTTGCTGGTTCCTCTTCCCCATGCCTTCTCCTCCCATGCCTCCTCTGACATGTGACCTGTCCTTGATGTTTGGACTTTCGGCCTCTGGATTTCTCCCCATCTCCTCATACCTTCTGCTCAGTAGGAATAAAAAATCAGGTAACCTCTAAATAAAAGGTTCCCAAATCTCTATGTTCAGCCCCAATCTCTTAAGGAAAACTTCATTTGTCTTGCCCTGGCTGGTATAGCTCAGTGGATTGAGTGCCAGACTGTGAACCAAAGGGTCGCTGGTTTAATTCCCAGTCATGGCACATGCCTGGGTTGTAGGACAGTTCCAGATTGGGCGCATGTGAGAGGCAACTCGTCGATGTATCTCATACATTGATGTTTCTCTCCCTCTCCCTTCCCATCTCTCTAAAAATAAATAAATAAAATCTAAAACAAACAAACAAAAAACTTCATCTGTATATCCTGTATCTGAGGCAGATATGTTTTTGTTAAGGATGCAGCGCTAGAGTTAAACTGTCTGATTTCAAACCCTGTATATATAATGTCTTAGCTATGTGACCTTGAACTTGTTACTAACCTCTGACTCAGTTCCCTCACCCCTAAAGTGAGAATAGTGATAGTATCTATCTCATGGAGTTATCAATAGAATTAAATGAAATAACTGATAAAGGTATGAGAACAGCACCTGATAAATCATAACTGCTCAATAAATAATAATACAGACCCATTACCATTTAGCCAGAACCATTGGGGCCAAAAGCGTTTTGGATGTACTTTTGGATTTAGAGAGGTAGTACGGTACATGTTCTACGTATATGTGACACCTACCCCTAGCAGGGCAGTGTCTGGGACAGCACTCCCATGGCAGAGGCAGAATGCTCATAGGTGTCTCACACACTCCACTCCCCAGCATTGCTTAGCCTTTCTCTCTTTTTTTTAATCCTCACCCCAGGACATTTTTTCATTGCTTTTAGAGAGAGAGGAAGGGACGGAGAGATCCATCAATGAGAGACAGAAGCATTAATTGCTGGCCTCCCATACGTGCCCAGACCAGGGGATGAAACCCATAACTTAGGTATGTGCCCTGACTGAGAATCAAACCCACCGCCTTTCTGTTACAGGATGACACTCCAACCAACTGAGCCACACCAGTCAGGGGGCTTAGCCTCTCTTGAAATTAGTTTTTGGCTTTGTGACTATTTGTGACCAAAAGCTGGGAACAGAATTGAGTTTCTAGACTCTCTTCCCTTGCAGCCACATGATCCAGATTAGTGGAGCCGACCTCAATCAGGGTCCCTAAGTGACTGTGGGGAATCCTGTCCTCCCCTCTCTGTACTGGACATACTGTGTTATGTCACTAAGATTTAGGGTTCATCTGTTAAAATAGCACAGCTAGTTTTTGTAATGAAAAGTATGAATAGTCACAATAAATGGAATAAAGACTACAAACAGCCCTGTGTTCATTCAGTTCAGATTTTACTGCCAAATGAGTTTGCCACAATTACAAAAAAAATAGCCTTTCGGTTTGCAGTACTCTTTGGACTTCAGAACTGCAGATACAGGACTATGGACCTGCAAACATCACGTGCACATATATATATACACAGTCTAAATTTTTCACTGTAATATCAAATTTAACCTAGCTGTATGTATCTACATCAATTACCCTCCTAAACTAGTCTCCCTTCTTACTGTTGCTATTTCTAACCTAGGTACCAATGCTCTCTTAGCTACAGGCTCAAACCTCTGAGTTCTGCTTGATTCTTTCCTTTCTTTCCCCTCCTCACAGACAGACAGCAAGTTCCAATTCTCCCTTCAAAGGCCTCTGGTATTAAGACTCTGTTACCCATTCTCTCCATCATCACTCTCATTGAGTCCCCTTTTCTCTCACTCCTGGATTCCAAAAGCAACTCTGTACTTCTTGGCAATCCCCTTCCAACATAGTTGGCATTCCTCTACAATTTCAATCATCTGAACCACGGCTTTCAACATGCCCCTTCCTTATTCAAAAAGTAAACAGTGATCCCCATGACCTTATGAAATAAAGTCTAAATTCTCAGCTATCATTCAAAGCCCTCTGGAATTTAAGCTCACTCAGTTTACCTAACCATCTTACATTGTTTGTTCTTGACAAACACCCTCTTGCCACACAAATCAATGTCCACAATATTTCCTTTAAAAAAGATTATTTATTTTTAGAGAGAGGGGAAGAGAGGGAGAAAGAGAAGGAGAGAAACATCAATGTGTGGTTTACTCTTGAGTGCCCCCTATCAGGAAGCTGGCCCGCAACCCAGGCATGTGTCCTAACTGGAAATTGAACCGGCGATCCTTTGGTTCGCAGGCTGGCGCTCAATCCACTGAGCCACACCAGCCAGGGTATATTTCCTGAAATATGCCATATTCATTCCTTCCCCTAGGCCTTTAATCATTCAGTTTCCCAACTTGGAATCACTCTTCTTCCTTTCCACCTAACTAAACTTTTACAGCCTTCTTCAAGTATCACCTCTTCTAGAAATGACTCCCTAACTCCTTGGCCCAAGTTCACCTTTCACTTTCCTGGCTTCCTATAGAACTTACTATCTGTAC
This sequence comes from Micronycteris hirsuta, assembly GCA_004026765.1. Taxonomy (NCBI): domain Eukaryota; kingdom Metazoa; phylum Chordata; class Mammalia; order Chiroptera; family Phyllostomidae; genus Micronycteris; species Micronycteris hirsuta. The sequence continues at coordinate 118,190 of PVJI01003622.1, forward strand.
CATATATTTAGGCATAGTTATATTCTACCTTAGTTTCTTTTTTTCACGAATTTCTCATTTCCTAGTAAGATTGCATACTTCCTAGGATACAGTGAACAGAACTTACAATTCTTTTGTATATCTAAGAAACTTTACTATAGGTACATGTTGAACTGAATGGAGAGATGCCACAGCTGCTGAGAAAAAAGTTCCAGAGCAAAAACTCATGCCTAGATAGGTTCAAATTCCCTATTTGCCTACTAGAGCCAATCTGGTGAGAGGAAGAGTGAGAACCATACCAAGGAGAAGAACAGTATAGGCCTCCAAGGTGAGCTACATATTTGGGAACTCAGCAAGGGCAATAACCAACAAACACACTAAACTTATGCAAAATGACCTTCTCAAAGTCTGAACTCAGCTACTGAACATGTAACCCAAGGGGTTCCCAAGAATATAAAAAAATCAAACAGAGTTTGTTAAGCAAAGGTTTGTCAACTAATTTGACCTGGCAAAGGCCTCAGCCAGCCATTAGGCCTGGTACCCTCTCTCTGATTCTGTAATGTTCTCTCTCCCTGTATGTGCTACATCCTTTTAATGGCTACTACTTCTTTGGCACTGGAGTCCTTATTTTGCCAAAAATAATAAATAAATGAGAAGAAAAAAGGCACCAAAAATAATTTTACTTATAAGTGTGATTCATAAAAGTCCTAAAATACCAGTGGAAGACATTATAAAGCAGCTTCTTACAAAATAGAATAGGAGGCTTGTATATTGCTCTGTGTTTTATTTCCAAACTAGCTAGCCTATCTTATCAAGAACCCTTGAAAGACAAAGGAAGTCCTGAAGAGCCAGGTCTATAATAAAAGGCAATCTATTAAATCACTGACTCTGCTGGGGGAACAATTCCTAAAATTCTCTAGAACTGATAGCCAAGAGACCAGCTCTGCTTTGCCAGTTATAAAGAAAGCAACTTTCCCATTGTGACGCACTGACTGGTGAACATCTGGAGAGTCAGACCAAGACCCCTGGCTCTGTTCAAGCCTCTACCTACCATTCTGATAAGATTTGAGGGGAACAAGAATCCGTGGAAAAAGAATTCTATTTCTTCCTCCACGGAGAATTTCAGAAATGAGGATAGTTCAGAAATTTGCAAAAGGCCATAAGATAGTAATAACAATCTAATAAAGGCAGATGACCTCAACCCTTTCAGTTCCATGACAGTATGCATAATTCTGGCCAGAAGCTTTCACTAGAGTTCATACTCACTATGCGAGAACATAACAGATGTGATGTAATCACTACCACTTTATATTTGAACATTTGTTTTACAATGTATAAAATGCTCTACTGTCTGTCCATGACCTTAAAACAGCTTTAAGAGGTAGACACAGTGGGTATTATAATCTCTGTATTTCAGTTGGAAATACTGAGGTTTATAAAGGCTATTAGACTTATACACAGTAAAATTACTGTGACCGGGAGTCAGTCAGAAGATCTGAGTTTGCTTCCTGGCTCTACTCAATAATGTTATGTAATCACTTTGTAAACTTCAAAGTATTATACACAAGCTTATTGTTGTTGTTACTATTATTAACTGTTGTGGAAAGCCCTCTGTTAATTGTAAAAAGCCTATGTTAATGGCTTCTGACCAGTAATCTTTTTTTTTTTTTTTTTTTAAAGATTTTATTTATTTATTTTCAGAGAGAGGAGAAGGGAGGGAGAAAGAGCAATGTATGGTTGCCTCTCACATGGCCCTCACTGGGGACCTGGCCTGCAACCCAGGCATGTGCCCCGACTGGGAATCGAACCGGGACCCTCTGGTTCCCAGCCCGCGCTCAATCCACTGAGCTACACCAGCCGGGCTGACCAGTAATCTTTTCACTAAACTAAGCTGTCAACCTTACAGAGAAATAGCTATCACCTGCTGACTATAAAGCACAGTGAGTGGATGACTGCTAAAGGGATGTTGCATGTCACCACCTGCAAAACAATCCACAGGCCCCAGCGCACTTAGGATGTGCAATACGTCTAAGAATGTCCAGCCAGCTCTAACCAAGCTGTAGGCTTTCAGGGAGCTAATGTACAGGAGGGGGAATACAAAGAACACAGATCATACCTCCTAGCAAATAGTTCCTAGTTGAGCATCTCATTGCCTATGTACTTTCACAGCTGCTCAGATGCTTAGTTGTTCTCTAAACATTATCTTTTTCAACCAGTGACTTAGCTTATTTACTTAGGGAAGAGGATATCTGAGGTCCTGCCAAACAGAGATATTAAATTTTGTAGTTCTTCCAGGCCTCAGCCCCCAAACAATTCTGTCAATGAACCCATAGCTCCTCTGGCTTTCCCTGCTATACCAAACTTGAACCCAACGCAGCTGTGCCAATCTCAGCTCTACCTTGTGGCCAACACTGCCATTTTCACAATAAAGTGCTATTTGCCCCTGCCAATGCCATCTCTCCCCTGAATAAACAATCTTTCCTGCTGGCCAAAGTACTTGGTTACTTTCAACCGAGACTCCACAATTTGAATATTTAGTCCAGTCTGACATCTCTTAGCCATTTAAATTAGGTTTTGATCTTTCATTCCTCACTTTTAAGCATGGATCTCCCGCAGAGGATGTGGTAATGGAGAAAAACTTTAATTCTACCCCAGGGCGAGATGCCAAAAATAAGAATAATAATAAATGTGAATTCACTCTGTAAATTGTAAAGTCCTATGTTAACATATTTTAATGTCTCCAGGCTTTTAGGTTGGTTCTTTTTTCTTTTTTTTTTT
>PVJI01003623.1:0-121080 GCA_004026765.1 Micronycteris hirsuta
CCTGATCCCCCACTTGAGCTAAGCCTCCTGTTCCCAGCCCCCGCTGGAGCTCCACCTCCTAACCACCACTACCCCTCCTGAGCTCTGACTCCGGCCCTACCACCACCTGAACTCCGCTTCCTGCCCCACCTCCACCTGAGCTCTGCCTCCCGACCAACCCCCTCCCTGCCTGAGCTCTACCTCCGGACTTCCCACCTCCGTTCACGAAAAAAACAGTCCCTGGTGCCAAAAAGGTGGGGGACCAGTGATGTAGAGTAATCGGGTATTCGTATATTCACTCTTCAGTCATTGGTTGAGGGCCCTTGGGGATTTAGGCTGCTAATTTTTCCGTCCTTCAGCCCTGCCTTGTTGGGCGGTAATGCTGGGAGGGCAGTGGCAAAGGGCAAAGGTTTTCCAGGGCCAGAGAAAGCCTTCAGGCAGAGAGATGCAGGTGCTGGCCAGGTGTTCACCACAACAAGGCCCGAGGGGATCAAGTAGGGCTCAGATAACCTCTGCTCTGAAGAGATTCTTTTAGTTCTTCCCTGCAGATCTTTGGGAATGGTATTTCCAACAATTTAATGTTGCTGAAGTGAATATGGTTTACAGGAAGAATGATGTCATTTGTAGGTCTCTCTTCAAAGCTGAAGTGAAGGGCTATATGGCTTGGTTTCCTCATCTGCAAAGTGGGACAACTCTCTCTGATCAGCTGTTGTGGGGATTACAGGTGCTGGTGGTAAATCCCTGGCATGGTGTTGAGAACACGAGAAGTACTGGGTAAATGGTAGAGAAAAAGATGACCGGGCTTGTGAGGGGCAGCAGAGCTAACACATTCTCACCCCAGCCACACCCTACTTGCAGAGGTTACAAGACTCAGGAGTCTTGTCCCCAACTTGTCTCTGGGGATTTTCTGAACAGCCTGCCTCCAATGGGTTTCCTCTGCTTCTGTTAACTGCAGATAGGACCTCCCTCCCTATAGCTTTGTTCCTCAGTTTCAGCTTTCTTGTTTCCTCTCACTGTGTCCCTACACCTTTCTATTTGCTCCCGTGCTAACCTCTGCCTGCCTCATCCCCCACCCCACAGCCAGCCATCAATGCATTTGGGAGGAGGGGTAATGTTCTTTTTTCCCTGACTATAAGGGCAATATATGTTCTTATCTTTAAATACTTGTTATAAACAGGACAATGTAAAAAAAGGAAACAAATCCCTTGCAATCGCACAGCTTAAAGATGTCACTGTTAGCATGTTGGTATATTTACCTCCAGTGCTTTTTTTCTAGGCATGTACATAACCGTAATTGGGATCATTTTGGTGCTCACTTTTCTCAACCTGACATAATGGTAACATCTTCCCATAGCATTAGAATTTCTTCGAAAGCATGACTCTTAATGCACATATAACACTATGTCAATGAATGTATCTTATATTTATTTTAATCATTCCTCCTATTTCTGTAAATTGTATCTCTTTTTTTGTCTTTTATAAGTAATTCTGCATTAAGCATCTTTGTATATAACCCCTAAAGGGCTATGGAATATTTAGTTCTATAGTGTTAAATTAACTGGCCATTTTCAGCTAATCATCTTAATACCATTACAAAGCTCCCAAATTAAAACAACCTATTAAAGTATTATCAAGAAGTTCCTGAATCAGATTGCAATAGCAGCCAGGACTTTGGCCCTGGAGTGAGTGGATCTGGTAAAGACCCCTCTAAGAATAGTGCCAGAAGGAGTCTATTTCTACCCAATAGGACTGTGAGACATACTGAGATTCAAACTCTGGGCTGTGGGGCAAGGGGCATGAGGAAGCCAAGACAAGGCTGGAATAGAATTAGTGGGAATGGAATCGCTAGTAGTTATAAAGCTGACGCTCAAGACAGAAATCTAAATTGTGAGGTTCAAGGACTTGGGCTGAATATGTGTCCAGTGTGACTTGGATTTAACATAGTGGCGCCGATAGGTAAGGTTTTGACTTGGGTGACACAATGAATATACTCATTTTAGGCAGAGGCAGCATCTTGGTTTGATGGGACTGGGGAGGATGAGGAAGAGAGGAAGGGGGCATCTGCCTACCTTGAGACTGAAAAGGCCGGTTGGGGTGAGAAAGGCATGGTCTAGGTTCTTGGGCAAGAGGGGTTCACAAGGACTCCACTAGACATCAGGACTCTACTAAATAAGCAGGTGAACAAGTGAGTTTCTCACTCTAGAGAGGAAATTAGAGGACCAATTAGGAATCAAGCTGGCAGCTTCAGTGGTCCAGAACCGTGGGGGGTTGGTACTTTCCAGTGAGATCATGTGGCTCTAGGCAGTGGTTCTCAAATTTTAGTATGTGGCAGAATGCCTCCAAAACCCGGGGGGTTTAATTAAAACACAGATTCCTGGTCTCTACCACCTACATTTCTGATTCAGTAGGCCTGAGGTGGGGAGTAAGAATTTCTGATGAGATTTCAGGCGTGCTGCTGCTGCTCCTTTGAGGACCACACATTGAGCCACTGCTGCGTCACTCAGCATGGGTGGGAAAGGACCACACACGAGCCACTGCTGCGTCACTCAGCATGGGTGGGAAAGGGGCTCCTAAATGTACTGAAGGGCTTGGTAGAGCTAAACTTGCAGCTCAGTGAGTTTTGTGCTTCCAGGAAGGCAGACAGGATAGAAAGGAAAGGGTAGGAAGCAGGTAGGAAGACCCCTTTTCAGATGACCCAAGTGTCACTGGAATTCTTACATCATTGGACTTCTCTCAAGCATTGGTAATAACTGAGATGTCAAGTGATGTCATTCTGATTTAATGTGGCTGGCTCTATAACTGTCAATTTCTGCTGCAGAACCCATTTTGTTCTTCTTTTAAGGCTCTCTTTGCTTATAGGAGGACTAATAAAAATAATGCTCTCTTACATTAGTATAGTACATTCCAATTTATAACATGCTTTCACCTGATATCTTATTTGATCTTCCAAATGCTGTGAGGGAGGCAGAGCAGGTGTTTTTATCCCATCTTTTGGACTATTGGTTCTCCAAATATGGTCCCTGAACCTGCAGCATCCATGCTACCTAGGAACTTGTTAGAAATGTGAATCCCAGCTCCTCTGCAGACCTACTAAATCAAGTTTTGGGGAGCCAAACAAGCATTTCTCACAAGTTTCCAGGTGATGCTGATGTTGCTGCTGCTGGTACTGGACCACACTTGGATGAAAACCACTGCTAGATTAAAGTGAAAGATCTAGAAGCCCAGGGACTTATCTTAGGACGACTCCTGCCTAGTTTTTTTTTTTCTACACCTGCTGCATCCATGGCTCATGCTTCCAATCCCAGCTCTATTGCTTATAAGTTTGAAGCCCTGAGCAATGACTCTAAATTGCAACTTCCTCACCTGTAAAATGGGGACAATAAGATCCACTTCTCTGGGTTCTTATGAAGATAAAACAAGATCTAGATAAAGTACTTAGCATTGTGCCTGTGCCTAATGCTAGCAATTACCATGCTTTTTATCAATGTTATTACAAGTGTGATATTTCACTAGAATGGATACCTGTGTAAGTCCTTCTGAGTGTGTGTCCCTCTTAAAATGGGGGATATTCCTAGCCAATGTAGACATGAAGTCACTTCCTTTTTAACACCCCATCTGGGATATTTCTGTGATTGTCATGAGCCTTTGCTGATTGCTGGGGGCTTAGGAAATGAAGCAGAGGAAACCAGCATGTACAGAAGGGCAAACAACACCGACTTCACTGAGGAAACAGAATAGTGGACCGGGGGGGGGGGGGGGGGGGGGGGGGGGGGGGGGGGGGGGGGGGGGGGGGGGGGGGCAGGAGTGTGGCTGAGGGAGGAAGCAGTTGGAGGTGACAGGCAGGTCATCAAAAACAATCTACCTCCTTCAAAGTTCCCCCCAGGGCAGCCACTGGACAAGCCCAGGGCTAGGTCCCAGGAGGCCAAGCCTCAGGGGATCTGCCCTGATCTTGTTGCAGTAAAGCGGGTGAACATTCAACTGCCCACAATAAATGCCTCTGAGAGGTCCTCGGAGGCCAGCTGACAATTGTGGGCACCGGGAGTTTGGGCTCAAAAGTGACTTTGTCTTCAGAGTGACTCCTGTTTGGCAAAATTCTGACTGGAGCACCTCAAATGCTCAGGACAGGGACATGGTCCTTTTTTTAGCGTAGATCTGCAATGTTCTTTCTCAAGGACTCCTGCCCCCGCCTCCGGAAGCGGTTTTATCTTATCTAGGTAGTGCAGCCCGGTCCCTTGCAGCGAGTGGACCCCGAGACCTTTGCAACAGAATTAAAGAAAAGACACAAAAGCAGCAAGTTCGGGCCCGTGGGCACAGCCGGCCGCCAATGGGTCCCGGCCGCTCCCAGGCGGAGTGGTACTATGATGACAGTAGCCAACCAGCGCGCTCCATGCAAATGAGGTACTGTATCCCGCACCGCCGCTCCAGTGCCGCCTGCTTGGTTCTAGTGATAAACTGAGGCCTTGCCTCCGGGCTTCTCCCTAAACGGAAGGGGCGGGGGTGGGGGGTAACCCCTTTACTTCCCCCAGGGAAGATAGAAAGAAGGGACGAAGAAGGGGGATGGGTAAGGAGGAGAAAAATACGTGACAAAGAAAACATTGTCTGCCTGGGAGGAGACTGACAGGGGGTGTAGAGCTGGAGGGAGCATTCGCTGGCCATGCCAGTACTTACCACTGATGCTGAGTCAGAAACAGGTATCCCAAAATCCCTTTCCAATGAGCCTCCCTCAGAAACCATGGAGGAAATAGAGCACACATGCCCACAGCCTCGACTGGTAAGTAAAGACAAAGGATGCAAATATATGCGTGGCTATGGCACAAAAGAGTTCCTTTTGCGCCCGCAGCCAACGAGGAAAAAAGATGCTTAGAGGATTTTCATGTAAATGAGAATGGAGCTACCGCCTAATCCTTCTCAGCTGTTTATATTTAGCTTCTCTACCCGGCGCTGCTCTCAGCTTACAAAGCATTATTGTACCGGCTGGGTAGGAAACGGGCTGCTTGGGCTCTGCTGTGTTTTTGTGCCTGGGGAGGAGGGGATGGCCTTTTTCCTTTTAAGTGTGTTCTTGTCTGAAGAAAAAAAAAATCCTACAGTGCAATTTAAAAAACGGTATTCTCTTCGCAAAGCTTTGGGCGAGTCCGTTAAGTTCTCAATTCTAGTTAAGGAATGATTCGGTTCTCAACTAATTTTGGTGCCTAATGACAGTTTTGGAAAAATGAAAACGACGCGGAAGCAAAACTTCCCCATTCGTTTGAACATTTCAAAATAACTAAGTAAAAGAGTCCCTCGATGATGTGTTTAGAAATAATGTGTATCATCTTAAATGAATTGTAAGCATTTCCGGGTATGCTGTGAGGATTTCTCTTCAGGTATGGGAAGCTACATTTACTTAGGGGCTGCATGCCTTTTAATAAGAGTGCAAACCGGGCACTCAGAGCTTCCTTCCTGCTAACTGGTTCGCAGCCACCTTGGCGTGTATCCTCAAGGAATCAGAAACACAAAATGGGGGGTGGGTTTTCTGTGGCCTGAAGTCTTGTGGAGCTTGGGGAACCCGCAATACACTAGTTAGAACTATACACTAGTTAGAGCTATCGTCTCTCCAGCGATTGCCCTTAAGTTAAAAGGTGCAATATTTTGATTGGCTGTGGAGTTTGACCCTGCAAAGAGGTGTTTTGTTTTGTTTTGTTTTGTTTTTAAGGATTTTGTGATGTAGCATTTTCCCAAAATGAGGGCTTACAGATTCCAAAGCCAGCCCATCGCGGAACTGTTATTTCTTCAAAAGGGTTAATAAGGGTTCAAAGGCAGCCTTAGAACAACTTTCTGATACATGAAAACAAAGGAAGTTATATTAGAACAATGTGGGCTTTTGTTCACTGTGCTTGTTTTTTAAAATATATTTTCTTAGGGCAATTAGATATTAACTTCTCCCCAGCGCTTTAAACCACTTACTGAATGACACACACAACATAGTACCTATGTTCTCATGGGATGCAAAGCCTCCCAATAAGTTTGTTACCAAGGGATTCCTTTAAAGCACTAAATATCTCATGGCTTAGCACAGAAAAAGTTGACCACTAAAGACTTGTTACCATAATACCCAAAAATATTTTTAAAAGTTAAACCCAACGTTCAAATTTGTATCACACTTCTTCCTGACAGGTAAGTCAAGGGTAGGGGACAGAAAGGTAGCATCCAGTTCCAGTTTGTGTATCATTTCAGTCTCTTGTGCCAACTTCTTTTTCTTCCCTTCTTGCCTTTTAGCTATCCTGCTCCTTGCTTGCTTCTGCCCGAGAGGGTGGGCAGAGGAAACCAAGGGAAGGAAGAAAAGTTCAAGTACTTTTCACTTTCACTTGTGAAAGCTCATCCTGGAGTTAACTCACAAGAACCATGCAAAGCTGGTAATGTTATACTTCCATCTCCCTGCCGCTTTAGAAATGAGGAAACTGAGGTTCAGACAGATTAAACCAACTTCCGCAAAGTCACATTGCTTCCGAGGGAGTAGATCTGGGATTCAAACCCAGAGCTCTGCGCCTGCAAAGTGGAAGTTCTTTAGTTCTTTCCCCTACAGCACACTCTTAAGTGAGATACATTCCCTTCTGATCTTTTTGGTAGTTCTGGCTTAAAGTGTGTGTGTGTATGAAGGATGTACAGAGGTTCCATCGTTAAAGTGATTGCTTTGCTCTACTCTTAATAAAAATGCTCCGTGTTCTCCATCTACTGAAAAGTGGCTCTGATTAAATAGAGGCTGCAACCAATTTATAAACCATTACACTAATTTTTTTGAAGCACCTTTTATCAAACTTTGATCGGTGTAGAGATATATTGTAAATTTTGATTTGCACTTCAGAACCCAACTTTCCTTTGCTAAGGATTTTACTTTAATAGTTAAGGCACCTGTGCCCTGGCTGGTGTGGCTCAGTGGATTGAGCACGGGCTGCGAACCAAGGGGTCGCCGGTTCGATTCCCAGTCAGGGCACATGCCTGGGTTGTGGGCCAGGTCCCCAGTGGGGGCCATGTGAGAGGCAACCACACATTGAAGTTTCTCTCCCTCTCTTCCCTTCTAAAAATAAATAAATAAAATCTTTAAAAAAAATAGTTAAGGCACATGTTGACTACTTAATAGCAAACTTCGTTCATGAAGGGAGTGAGTGCCAAGTGAAAATGCTAAATTTGCCCTTCTTTTTAAGTTTTTAAGTAGTTTCTGTAGATCTTTAGCTTTGCTAATATCTTCACATTTCAAATTATGTAAACTCTGTGTTTCTCAAGCACCCAAGCATATCGCCCAAACTCACACATGGGTCACTGGCACCACAACTATCAGCAGGGTGTGGCTGCTTAACTAACTTTGGAAAGTGCACTTTAAAAGGCTTGAGAGATTCCCCCACAGAGGACAGGCTCCTTCTCTCACTGGTCACCAAAGTTGAATTCATACAGTTAAGAGAAAACAGGACTCAATAATACAACGTCTTTTTTTTTTAAAGATTTTATTTATTTATTTATTTTTAGAGAGAGGGGAAGGGAGGGAGACAGAGAGGGAGAGAAACAGCAATGTATGGTTGCTCCTCACATGGCCCTCACTGGGGACCTGGCCTGCAACCCAGGCATGTGCCCTGACTGGGAATCGAACCGGGACCCTCTGGTTCCCAGCCCGAGCTCAATCTACTGAGCTACACCAGCCAGGGCCCATAACGTCTTTTTTTTTTAAAGGTAGCCATTGCCACAGTGGTCCTCGTTATATTACCTGAGTCATACACTGGCTCCCCAAATGTTTAACTTTACCTAGAGGTAATGGAAAAGGAAGTTTCTGCACATATAAGGGCTATAAAGCTTTACAACAAGCCCCAGAATGTGAACTTATATCACTGAATATTATTGTCTGGAAATACAAATTTTATTTCAATCTCGGCAATTGCGTAAAATGCCCATTTTGTAGTGAACTGGGCTGTCTGTTTAGCATGGCACTTGAGAAGGTGTGTACAGCGTGTCCGTGTCTACGTGTGTTTGTCTCCATGGTTTCCAGTGAAGGTTATCTATTGCGATCCAGTTTAACTCCGCTCTCGTTGCTTGAGTACGTACTACACGCTGAGCTCGGAACCCTCAGGTACTTTGTGGTCTGAAGATTTGAGGGGACTGAAACATAAACAGGTAGTTTCCATACAGGTCGATAAGAGCACAGCATGCTAAGAATTGTGTTCCCAGGTGCAGTGGGGACGGGAAGGAGAGTGGTGAGCTCCCAGAGAGTGGGTCAAAGTTTGCCACGGGGATGTTGAGTAGAAACCTGTCTTGTCATCACTGTATCTCTGGTTTCTGATACAGAGCCTGGCATAGCTCTTTAAGGACATGAAGCAGGAAGTTGGCATACTTAAGTAAAGAGGACTTTAAAAGCAATCTGTATTTTAGATCCTTGTAAGTAGTAAATTGGTAAAGATATTGAGGATTCAATGGAATCGTGTTCAAGGGGAATTTTTTTCTGTAAGGTATGCCTGTAGCTTTTCCGCCTGCTTTATTTTTCGTGGGAAGAAAATATAGGAAAGGAGAGGAATAAGTAGAATTAAATAACACTGATAATTAGAAAGGATTATCTGAGTGTTATGGTAGAGCTGGTATTTTAGAAATGCAGTCTTATTGCTCTAGCTACTTTATCATGCTGCGTAGGTTTGAGATGTTTCTTCTTTCCATTGTTACAGTGTTTATTCTTGATCCTTGATTTCTTTCCTGTTCTGTTTATTTTCTTGCTTGAACATGATGCAAGGTGACTCATAAGCTTGACTGTCAAGAAGAGAAACTGAGTAAGTGGCCTTGGGTAGTATGATGTAACGGCCCTCTTTGGAGACCCAACTCCTGAGGGATGAGGACGCCTTGTGAACAAGGACTGTGTCTTCTGATTTCCCCAACCCTCAGATTTTGCCTAGACAAATCCTGTGGGCCTAGCAGATGTTCCACCAACCCTTTCTAACAAGGCCCAGCCACCCTGAAAGCTGTCTGCTTAAGGATTTGGTTAACAACCTTGTCAGGTTCTTCCAGGAGTGCATTCTGCTGTCAGAAGGAAGTTGTAATTCTAGCCTGCAATAGTCACTTCCATGAAGATGGATGTGCCATGGATCAACTGAGAAGGCCTTGGAAATAAAAACGGGCTGGTTCAATATGCTACTTTAGCAGCAGTTCATTTCAGGCTTCCCTTCAAAGGGGAGCAGTGCCAAGAGACTGCTGTCTTGCAGAAGGTGCATTATGTCAGTCGTGAAGTAGGATGCTCATTGGCTGGTGCGCCAAAAGATGACGGATTTCTAGAGACATCAGTGACTTCCTTTACCAGTATCACCATCTATTTAGCCACTCAGAGCAGCATACATTTTAAAAGTGAGACACTTAATGTGCTGTGTTAGTGAACGTAAACAAACACGGGCTTCCTTGGGTCTTTACTGTGGTCACCTGGAATGCTGTCCAGCATTATCAATAGCCATTTTCCTGCTGGTCTCTGCCCAAAAGCAACATTCATTTCTTGCAGATTGATCATAGTCAGGCATATGGAGCATGGAATTAATGAATTTGTTTCTTCTATTCATTTAAATTTGTTCTTTCACCACCATTTGCTTAATGCTGACCTCCTTATGGAAGAAAGGAATCTAAATCAAATATAAGAAGATAGGTAGGTTCTTTGTTTTATTGTGGTGCCTGAGCATATATAAATGGACAGGGTGCATGTGTCCTCACTCAGGCAGTGAGGGGGACTTAAAGTATTCGGTGACAGCAGGGCTTTAGAAGATAAGTGAGGGAAAACTCAGTCGCCTACCAACAGGATCCGCAGTTAGCCAGCTGGTTATCAACTTGCATGCAGAGCAATGGACCAGGTGCTGTAGAGGGAAATGAAAGAAGTAATCTACAGCCCCTGCCTGTAACGATCGTTTCCATTTAACAGAAGGTGGCAGTTGGCATGTGGAAGGGTTTGGCATGTGGAAGTGTGCCAGGAGGCTGAAATCCCTTAAGAGAGCTTGTTTGTAAGTTTGATTTTATATAACCTGATAACATCCAAAATATTTCAACATGTAATCAATAGAAAAATGATTAATTTTTATTATTTGATGTAGAGGTATTTTATATTCTTTTCTTCATACTATGTTTGAAATCAGGTGTGTATATTACACGTTTAACACATCTCAATTCAGGCTACCCAATTTCAAGTGTGCAGTAGCCACATGTGGCTTTAGAGAGAGCTCAGACACCTGCCCAGACCAGTGGAGGATGAGCTCTGAAAAGCCACAATTGTAAATACATTTCATGTTGCATAGTATATACATATATTTACTCATAGCTTAAAAAGAAAAAATCACTTTCAACCCTGGCCGCTGTGGCTCAGTTGGTTGGAGCATTGTCCTGTAACTGAAAGGTTGCAGGTTTGATCCCCGGTCTGGGCACATGCAATCCCTGGTCTGCATGCCTATGGGAGGCAATCAGTTGATGTTTCTCTCTACATAGATCTCCGTTCCCCCCCCTTCTCTAAAAAGCAGTGAAAGAAATGTCCTTGGGTGAGGATTTTTTAAAAAACCACTTTTCTTCATATTTTTCACTGATTTTTCTGTGCGATCCCATGCTGTTTTAGTTAGGAGCTGGTTGCAGTAATGTAGATGAGGATGTTTGAAGTTACTGGATGGGGCTATGGAGAAGGAGAGAACCGGATGGATATGGGACACATCAGGAGGTAAATGCCCCGGGATTTGATAACTGAGTCGGAGGGTAGGGCAGTATCAAGGAAGATTCAATTTTCTGGTGCCAGTGAGTGGGTGTCTTCGCTGAGATGGGAGCATCAGGTGATAGCAGTTTGTGAGAGTTATGTTAGGGACATTATGGGGACTTCCATTTGTGTAGTTAATGTTTGGTTTTGGAACTCAAGGGAGAGTTCTGAGCTGGAGATGTAGATCTGGGAGGCATCAGCATGGAGAAAAGGGAAGGAAAATTGAGGTAGTGAAATTGATGGGAGTGAAATTGAGTCAAGACAGTTCCTGGACTTAGAGGAAGTGAATAGAAATGGTTAGCAAGAGTGCCTCAGGATAATCCTACTACAGGGTAATTCTGGAAAGTAACTGACCCTGAGCCATCCTATCGCGGGGGGGGGGGGGAATAGAAGAGTTGTAATTAAAGGTATTAGAAGCCTCCTTACATCTGCCTGTCTCTACATGAAATCTGGTTAAATTAATCTATGTTATTCCAGAATCTTTTCAGGATGGAACCCTGAGAAACACCATTTAAAGGGCCGATAGAGAAAGAATTGTAAAAAGAAGACAGAGATATTTCTCAAATATTTGAGAGATTGGGTGGTAGGGGGGCAGGGGCAGGATAAACTAACAAGATTAACAAACAAAATAGAAACAGATTCATGGATACAGAGAACAGACTGACAGCTGTCAGAGGAGAAGGTTGTTGGAAGGCTGGGTGCAAAAGGTGAAGAGATTAAGAAAAAGGTGAAGAGAAAAGAAAAAAAAAAACAGACAGATAACAGTATGGTGATTGCCAGAGGGAAAGAGGGGATAAATGGTGATGGAAGGAGACTTGGGGTGGTGAACAGATAATACAATATATAGATGATGTATTATATGAGTGGGGACCCTCAAAAACTGGAATTATCTTCTGGAGGTCAGGCTCCTTGTAGTACAGGTTTCCACCACTAGGTGGGTGTTCTAGGAACCCATCTGTATCCATGTACCAGCTGGTGGTGGTGTGAGAGGCTGAGTTCTGCTTCAGTGAATTTTTTGGAAGACTCTTTCAATGCATTTGCCCATTTCATGATGGCTGATTTGCAAGCGCACCTGCTCACATGGTGCTGAGTGTTCAGCAGTATTTGACCAAGAAAGGCATGACCCCTTTGCTCCACTCTCCCTATTTGCCTGATCTCACTCCCAGCAACTTTTTTTTGTTTCCCCGGATGAAAAATGTCCTCAAGGGGAAATGTTTTGCCAATGTGGAAAAGGTGAAACAAAAAACAGCAGAAGCACTAAAAGGCATAGAAATCGATGAGGAGTTCAAAACTGTTTTGAGCAGTGGAAAAAACATCTTGACATGGGTATTTCCTCAAATGGAGAGTACTTTGAAGGTGACTGGAGTTTAAACATGTAAGAATAAATACACAAGTTTTATAAATAAATTCCGTTTTTTTGCCCCCCCTCCATAGAATTGTACACCTGAAGCCTATATACTTGTATTAACCAATGTCACCCCAATACATTCAAGAAAAATAAAAAATAACCAAATGCAGCAGACAAATGAAATAATAAGGAAATGTCTCCTTTAGATTTAGAAAGAAGTCAATAGTGATGTTTCAGTGAAGTGGTGCAGGCAGGGGCCAGATGGCAATAGGCTGAGGAGCCTTTAGGAGGCAGAGAAGTACGAGTTGACTGAGAGGAGAAGCAGATAGAATATATAGGACCCCAAAGGTGGATAAATCAGGGTTTAGCGTTGAGAGAGGCTAACTTTTCTCCTTTCTAACTTCTTTCTTTTCATCCTTCCCTTCATCCTCCTTTCCTTCCATTAATCCAATATGCCAAAGCTTTTGGTTGGCTCATTCTTTTAAGATGGTAGCAACTTGCACTTAAATATAAACGGGAAAGGGCCAGTAGGAGAGGGTGAAAGTGATGGGGAAGATTGCGGGAGGGAATGACTTTAAGAGCTGGAGACACTGGGCTCCAGTGCACACATGGAAGACTCGGCTTCAGGTAGGAAAAGAGACACCTCTTCCACTGTGGCGATGAGGAAGCTGGCAAGGATGTTTTGGGTAATAAATAACTCATAAGTGGAAGGGTGTTGGAAGTTGAAAGTCTCCCTTTATCTGACTGTCTGTGTTTTCTCCATGAAGGTGGAAGGAAAGTCATGGTAGTTTGCTTCTGGCGGGTGCAGAAGTGTGATTATGGGATAGCCTGGGAAGTTGGGTCCAGCCCCAGGGTATTTCCTCTCTGGAGGCAGGCCTTCAGGCTCAGGAGGAGGTAGGAAAAGGGAGAAAGGGTAAGTGGTTCCTGATGAGATGTGGTAGTGATGAGAGGAAATGGATCTGTTCCCTTACGGTGCCTGGGGCTCTACACTGATCCCCAGGGTCAAGGTAAATCCAGATCTGGAGCTCCAGGGGACCTGGACTGGCCCACAGTGAAAGGATTGGGGCCTGGCAAGACAACTAGGATGCAGCTTGGTCTCTGCTTCCTGGAGCCCACAGTCTCATTTCAACCTCAGTCTTGCCATTTAATTATTGTGTGGGCTTGAGCAAATCACTTCTCTCTGAACCTCAATTCCATCACCCACAATGGGTTGAATAACTGATCTTTTCTAGTTCCAAGACTGTGAATCCAGCTTCCACAGCCACCGAACATTGTCTACCACATTGTCCTGATGCTCCTATCAAAAAGCAAGGCCCGGTAGATCAGTTGGTTGGAGTGTCGTTCCAATGCACCAGGGTTGTGGGTTCAAACGCCACTGGGGTGCATCTAGGAATCAAGTACTTAATGTGTGGATGGGTAGAGCAACAGATTGATGTGTCAGTCTGCCTCTCTCTCTTTCTCAAAAAAAAAAAAAAGCAATAAATTTTTAAAAAAGGAAAAAAAAATCAGGGCTACCCCACTCCTCACCTCCTTTGGGTTTTGTCCATTTGGGGTAAAACCAGGTTGAATGATCTTATGGTAAGGCATACTGGCTAAACATGAATAACAAATCATCGCAAAATACTATGGAACTTTACATTAACTAATACAATATACAGTTCTTGTGTCTTCTGCTTTATTCTTCAGATGCTTCCTCAGAAAGGTTGAATGTTCTAGTTACTGTCCAAAGAAACCTAGGTCAAATCTCTTTTTAATATGAACAATAGCCTCCTAATTTTTCTATTTCATAATACTGAAGTTCAAAATGCAGGCATACCTTGGAGATGTGGCAGGTTTGGTTTAAGACCACTGCAACAGAGTATTGCAATAAAGCAAGTTATAATCTTTTTGCTTGTAGAGGGTCTTGCCTTCAATGTGTAAAAAACACAGCATCTGCGGAGCACAATAAAGCAAAGCACAATAAAATGGGGAATGCCTGTATTGGGTTCTCTCTGAGGCCCGGCAGTACGGCATGGAACTACAGAGGCCTTGTCTGACTGATGCTATCCATCTAAGCTTGGGGTTAAAGTCCAACAGTGAGTCAGGCCATAGTCTTGAACTCTGGCATCTTTTACTGGGGCTCACACAAAGCTTCTCAGAGCCCCTTAGTGAAATAAATGTAGAAGATTTATTTCGTCTGATCACTGGGGGCAGGTTGAAAAAAACAAAGCAAGGAAGGTAGGAAAAAACTAAGTCATTGCAAACTAGGCCTATTTTCTTCCAATAATCTCCCAGGTAACAGCCTCTACCTTGCTAGGATCTGATTACCAGTTGCTGGCCTCAGACCATAGCATTATTGTTTTAACATTCCTACCTTCCTCTTTATCCCAGCATGAACCAGGTTGTATGGGAAGCTGGGGAAGCTGACCCTGCTTGGGGATAAAGAGACAGCTTAGCTCTCAACAATCTTGAAGGCCCACTTGAAAACACAGTGATTAGAAAATAAAGCAGCGAGCCCTGGTAGCGTGAGCCTACGTTATAATGCGCAGGGCCACACGAGGCCGGCCCATTGAGCAGGTTTCATTTTCATGCAACCTCCTCCCTCCCGTCAAAGTCTTTGACTTGGTGTTTTTGTTTTCTGCTCAGTAATTTATGCCAATTGAACCCGACATTAATGTAAAAGGATGCTGAGGGTGATTTAAACTGGCATTGAAAGAAAAGCAACAACAATAATGATAGGTTAATAGAAGCTTCATGAATGATGTGTACAGCCTATTGCCAACCAAATGATGTCAAAAGCCTGTTCCCGGTCCACACAGGCTTCTGTGCTTCATTTCCAGTGTGCCTAATGTTGATTGGAGGCACAGTCACATAATACTAAAATCTATTTTATGTCCAAATTGTTTAGTGATAAGGTTAATTGTTCTATACTGGGTTCAAGGCTACAGCTCTCACGCATGTTTTCCCCCTGTGGGCAAATGGAGGCCTGGAACAACTATTTATAGTGCAAACTGTGCTGGGAACTGTGCTGGGCACTGTGCTGAATACTTTATATGTGTTATCTCATTAAACCAGGCTACAGACCTGTGAAATAGGAATTACTGTTCCCCATGTTCTAAGTGAGGAAGCCAAGAATTAAGTAATTCCCCAAAGATTGAATATGAACCTATAAAGCCAGCATTTAAAATTAGGTTTGTCTGACTTATAAAGGCCCCTGTTTCCACTGCATACACAGTTCTCCAACATCAATAAGCAAAGAATCACCTCAAGTTCCCAGGTGGTTCAGGAGCCAGATGCACTTTGAGAAATGTATTTAGCTTTCTCAGGTCACATTTGCTGCTTTTGGGACCAGGAATGGAAACAAATCAGATGTTTAGACTCTTTGTAGTGAATTCAGAAATTCAAAATAAGTATTTTTTGACCCAGCTCTTCCACTCCTAGGAAATTTGTACATATGGCCAACAGTATTAGGATGTTCAAAGCAACATTATTCATAAACCCGAACGGGAAACTACCCAAATGCCTACCAGAAGTAGAATGGGTAAATACATTGTGGTATATTCACCCAATGGCATGCTGCACAGCAATGAGCAGGACAAATCTACAACCACCTGCAAACAATATGGGTGACTCTCACAACCATAATATTGAATGAAAGAAGCCAGATACAAAAGCATACACCCTACATGAGTCCCTGTCTACAAGACATTTTTAAAGTAGGCAAAGCTAACCTATGGTGTTAGGAGTCAGGGGAGTGGAAAGGGCATCACAGAAAGGCTGGCAGTGGCTGGTGACTTGATCTGGCTGCTGCGTGTGTTTAGCTTGTGCAAGTTCCTTGAGCCACATACTTAGGATATGTGCACGTTTCTATATGCTTTAGTGCGAACTTTAAAGATATTCTGACCACAGCAATGGAGAGCGTGCGTATTCTACAACAGATTTCCCATTTCCAAACAATTCTGGTAGGCTGATAGGTAACCAACCCTCTAAGGAATGGTGTCCGATCCTACCTAAAATTACAAGAAGTTTAATGTGTTCAGGCTTTCCCCGAATCAATATGTCCAGCCCCAAAGAGAGCACACGTGAGCCCTTGAACTAAACTTACCTTATTTCTAGGACCAGTCAAGCCCTAGTCAAATAATCTATGAAGTAAAATCAATGGTTCCCAGTCTGTATGCTTTTTTTAAACAATGGCTTGGTCTGAAGTTTCTAGACTCAGAAGGAAGTGGATGGAATTGGTTAGCTTGCAAGACTGCCTCAGGATAATCCTGCTGGAGGAAAAATTCTAGAAAACAGCTGGCCCCAAGCCACTTTATCAGGTCTCTAAAGGGAAGAAAAATAGAAGCTGTAATTAAAGCTATTTATTAGAACCCTCCCTATATTTGCCTATCTCTTTATGAGATCTGGTGCACTTAATCTACAAATCTTCCACAATATTCCAGGATGGAACCCCAAAGAACTACATGTAGAGAGCCACTAGAGGAAGGGTCATGGCAAGAAGACAGGTATTTCTCAAATAGGCGGGAGATCCAGGTCCAAGAGCAAAGCAGTCACCTCACTGACAGACTTACGGAGTGTTTCTGTAAAATGACGTTTTTATTAAAAAACTCATCCATTTTGCAGAATCAATCTTCTTTGGGCCATCTTTCTTTGGAAAATCTTTCTTCCTTGGAAGATATTTTCTTTGGTGGCTCGGGAAAAAAAAAAGGTTTTATTATTGAAATAGCATCTAGCAAATACCTCAAGCTGAGACATGTTAGAAATATCTGTACTTCCATCCAACTGTATAACAAACCTCCCACACTGCATAATTTATTCTAATGCTTGTTTCTTCCCATCTTCAGCAATGTTTTCTATATGTCTAAATATATTTGCTGACAAAGGAATGCATTTTATTTTGACATCAATTTTTTTCCTACACATTAGAGCAACCAGTTTTACTGTGGCGCGAAGAGCGGGTTTTTCTCTGATGAATCATGGAAACTCAAATAAGGCTTCTAAACATTTATCATTACATGTAACAACAGGATTTTGCGAACTACAGGACTGAGTATCACATGTCTTGAAACCTTGCTGAAAAAGTCATAGAGGCTTGTCTTCATGTACTGGATGCTTTCTTTTTAAGGATCACAGTAATTACAGTCACTTCGTGCCATCATTAACCAGTATCTCAAGGTCCAATATATGTTCCAGATGAGGTTTAACGCTAATAGTAGCAGATATTTCAAATAGTCCTCTTTGTGACCATTTTTGGCTCAGCTGTCTTCCTGTGAGTTCTGATTAGGTCAACACCTAGTAATGTGGCAGGCGGGGAACTCATGCAGGGTGCAGCTCTGCCCCTTTCCTACTGTTTGCTTGCTCCTGTGTTATCTTTGCTTTCCTATGTCATCGCAGGAAATGTTTTAAGCCACCTGCTGATCTTGTGAGTGCTGATTTAGTAGATAATGTAAGTAGATAATATAATCTACAAATTTACTTATTCAGGCCCAGGTGAGCTGTGTTATATTGCAATAAGCTAAAAATAAATGACAGTGTCAGGGAGCCAGGCCCTCCTTCTCTATCGTACGTCTTCCCTTCTTCCTTGAGGACACCTTGTAGACTTTATGAGACATAATCCGTATGTTAGAATTAGATAGCAGTAATGCTTCTTTTCTTGTTGTTGTTTTTTTTTAACATGAAAAGTAAATATCTGAGCATTGTTGTCTAACAGATTGTCTTGATGTCCCACATTAGAACCCCCTGGTCTTGGTATTCTAAATCTTGCCCGTGGATCCAGCTGTGAGGGAGACAACTGCATTTTCAGGCTGCATGTTTGGCCCCTTGTGGAAATGTTTTTCCGAACTGCATTTTGGTTCTGGAGCTCAGTCTTGCCTGGAGGGCACTACCGAGATAAACATAAAAAAATGGGATTATCTGTATCCAGGCTGTTTTGGGGGATATCGTGTCACTACGCATCACTCAACCTGCCCCTTGTGGAGGCACCAGGGGAGGAATTTCTACAAAGTTTGGCATCAGGAAATGCTGAGTTTCTCCTTGATAGCTTGATAGTGGTTTTGGTATTTTTCTCTTTCTTTCTTTCTTCTTCTTCTTCTCCTTTTTTTAAGTACAAAATTAACTTAGTCTTCCTCTTTGCTTTGACTGCTGGGAGCCTAAAGCCACTCTGTGGCCCTCCTTTCTCAACTGCAGAGGACCATGAGAGGTGTTCCTGTGTGCTTATTTCACCCCTGACCCCTCATATCTTGCAACTATTATTGCAAACTTTCAAACCATATTTTTTAAAGTCACCTCAAGTACTTTGGGGAAGGAGATGGGATCTGAATAAGATATAAGATTGCTATCGATATTCATTATAAATTCCTTGTGCTCAATTGCTGAAGAAAAAATTGATTTAGGGTTTGGAATTTTTAGCTCTAGGTAAGGATGACTATTTTCTATTATTAATAGCATCTATTCATTTCATTAATCTAAGATACCATTAATTATAAAATGAACTTCCATTTTAGAGGGGTAAAATGTCAGAAAATTGCCAGCACTGATTTTAAGATATTTCTTGTAAGACTCCCCTCTTAATCTCAGGGAGGTTAAAGTGTGGGTGGGGGGGTGATATACCTTTTACAATCAATGAAATGGGGTATATTTTAAAGATTTTGTTTATTTTTAGACAGAGGGGAAGGGAGGGAGAAAGAGAGGGAGAGAAACATCAATGTGTGGTTGCCTCTCATGTGCCCCCTACTGGGGACCTGGCCTTCCACCCAGCCATGTGCCCTGACTGGGAATCGAATCTGCAACCCTTTGGTTCCCAGGCTGGCACTCAGTCCACTGAAGCACACCAGGGAGGGGCAAAATACACTTTAAAAAGGCTATTTAAGCCCTGGCTGGTGTGGCTCAGTGGATTGAGAGCCAGCCTACGAACCAAAGGGTCGTTAGTTTGATTCCCAGTCAGGGCACATGCCTGGGTTGCGGGCCAGATCCACAGTGGGGGCCACGTGAGAGGCAACCCCACATTGATGTTTCTCTCCCTCTCTTTCTCCCTCTCTTCCCCTCTCCAAAAACTTTAATAAATAAAATCTAAAAACATATAAATAAATAAATAAATAGGCTATTTACGATCATTTTTAAACTACGCTATTGCTTTGCTTTTAATGAACTTCAAAATACTTGGTCTCAACAATAGAAAACACGAGCAAAGGACGGCTCAATCTCAGAAGAAAACACAAATGACTAATAAACGGGAAAAATTTTCAATCTTTCTTGTAATCAAAATAATGCAAATTGAAACAGCGTGATACCATTTTCGGTCTATACAGTTGACAACAACAATGCTCAGAGACAGTGAGATGGCAGCAAGAAAGGTGCTTTCATACATTGTAATGTCAGCATAAATAACGCAGCTTTTGTAGAAGGTAATTTACCAATATACGGTAAAATATTCTTCAAATATTTATTTTTAAAATGTTCACACTCCTATTCTAAGTAATTCAGCTCCTAGGCCTCTATCCTAAGGAAATAATCAGAGGTTTAGAATTACATTTAGAATGTTATTTATATTAGTAAAACATAAACAACTTAATATTCAAGAATAGAGAAATATTTAAGTAAATTATGGCTTTCCCAGTCAATGGACTGTTTTACAGCTATCAAAATTAGTGAGAGTTATATGGAAATATCTGGACCTTTTGCTCATTTGGCTGTGACCCTACAACTGCTCCCCCCCCCAAATAGCCTGTTCATTAGAACAAGCAGTGAGGCTGAAGAGACTATTTAGATGATATGATACAATAATCATGACATACTGAGTGGAACAAACTGTCTAGGCGGTAGTAAGATTCCCAAGTTGTTAATATGTATATATAACATATTACAACCCCCGAAAAGAAATATGGAAAATGTTAACAGTGGTTGTGTTTGGGAAGTAGAATTCTTGATGAATTTTGCTCTCTTCTCTTTTTTCCCCCTAGTTTTAATCATAGGTATGATGATGATGATAAGAAAAATTGATAAGGGTATTTATTTGAGTTCCATTTTTGTCAACAATCATTCTCTCTCCATTGACTTTGGCCGGAGGGAAGGGGGCCGAGGGCTGGGTGGAGGTGGGCAAAAGGGGGAAAAATGGGAGTATCAATGATAGTGTCAATGATAAAAGTTTAAAAAGCTGTATCTGGAAAAATAAATCCCCGCCCCCATTCAACGAATGTTTATTGAGGACTTTCTACATGCCAGGCACTGCCCTAGGGAGTGGGGATATAGCAATGAGTAGGACAGACCAAGGCCTTGTTTTCTTGGTGCTTCTACAGTCGCTGGGGAAGACTGGCTATAAATATTACAATGGCCAAGAATCCACTCATTCACTGTGGGGCCTATGGTTAACTGTAAGATCTGCTTTTTCTTTCCTCTGTCTTCAAAAGAGTAAGATATGCTGATTCCAACTAAAATCAGGCTTTCAAAAATGTGTTCAGAGATGTGTAAATATAAACATAACAGCATGAGACTGAGGGATTAGATGTTGTAATATCTTTTTGGAACTTCCGAATTCGCGGTTCTGAAGCTGGTGAGTACTGAGACAAAAGGCCTACCTGGGAGAAGTAGGGTCTTTCGCAGGTCCTGCTCACATCTCTTTTGCATCCCCGATTAAAACGTTCTGTCATTGTAAAATTCTGCTCTACTAGAAGGCATTCTTTTTTTTTAAAAAATTTTATTTATTTATTTTTAGAGAGAGGGGAAGGGAGGGAGAAAGAGAGGGAGAGAAACAACAATGTATGGTTGCCTCTCACATGGCCCTCACTGGGGACCTGGCCTGCAACCAGGCATGTGCCCTGACTGGGAATCGAACCGGGACCCTTTGGTTCCCAGCCCGCACTCAATCCACTGAGCTACAGCAGCCAGGGCTGGAAGGCATTCTTGAGGTCGTTATGACTATTGACTATGGGGGATTCACTGTTCAATTGATCTCTGCATGTCTAACATGCCTTGTCGACATTTGCTAGTTAACATTTATATGCTTGGCATCATACTGTTACATATACCATCTAAGTCAAGGCTCTGTCAAGACACAGATGGCTCACTGTAAAGAGGAAATTTGAAGAAAGTCTAATAAAGGGACTATTTACAAAGGCATGGGCAGGGTTAAAGGAAACTTCAGAGGATAGTATGCACCCTTGGCCTGGAAACATCGAGGGGTTGTTAGGTGCGAAGAGGCAAGGGGAGACTGTGCTTACCAGAACTTCACAGAGTGCTCTAGAAAGAGGGTGCCCCTCACAGAGGCTGTGGGCTTCATTAAAAGGACAGAACCAACATAGTGCCTCCTAGCAGGTAGGAAGCCAGGGAGACAAATACCCTCAGCTCACTCTTGTCTGCCCTCCAGTGTTTTGCATGCACTTTCCCATGGACCCAACCCAGCTGGAAGCAGGAAGGCAACCGGAGCCTATTGGTGCAGTCCATACAGGACGCCATACAGAGAAGAGTAGAAAAGGGTAGGAAAAGAGTGGATTCCAGAGAGGCAAAAGGAAGGTATTAATCACACATCCATCATTTCATTTACTCCTCACAACAGCTTATGAAGTAGTTCATGTTATTATCCCCCTTTTGTAGGTGAGGATACTGAAGATTACAGGGGTTAAGAACCAGCAATTTTCTAAAAATCTAATTTAGAAAATCAAATGGGTTGAAGCTAGGATTTGAACTCAGGTCTGAGTGGATTACCTCACTGTAGTTAAGAACAGCTTAGCTTTAAAAAGCAGTTCTGTGGTTGGCCAGTCACTATCAGCAGTACTATGCTAAGTTCTGATTGGATGATGAGCTGGCTGTCTGATTGGTCCAGTTGTCAGTCAGTGATGCACACTGCATAAGCACAGGTTCAACTGACCATTTTTCGTTCTCAAATAATGTTTGCATTGTACACTTTATGTAGTGCCTAATAGCTTTTGTTCTAATATTTGACAATGTCCAGGTAAACACATTCTGCCAGCGAAATGCCCAATATCTAATGTCTTCACCTTTATTTTTTAAATAATATTTTTTACTAATGTTCAAATAGAGTTGTCTCCATTTTCCCACCACCACTTTCCCCCACCCACCCACTCCCACCTTCCACCCTCAATCCTAGCCCCCTTTGGCTTTGTCCGTGGGTCCTTTGTACATGTTCATTGACGACTCTTTCCCTTCTTTCCCCTGTTATTTCCCTCCTCCCTCCCTCCCCTAATGTCTTCACCTTTAAAAAGCCTGATGGGAATATAGCTTTGGTATGTTACTATGGTGCAGTTAACATAACCAGAACTTGCATGACAAATAGGCAACATATTCACATGCAGTGACTGGGTATCTTCAATTGGGTAGAGAGAGTATAGCTCTGAGTCTCTGGTCTGGCAAGACCCATGCACATGTGAGGTCCAGGGCACTGGGCCAGGGCTTCTTAACCCTTTAAAATCCTTGCTGTCTTTGGCCAAACCTAAAAATTTCATGTGCCACCCCAGCTGGTGTGTGTCTCAGTGGATTGAGTGCTGGCCTGTGAACCAAAGGGTCGCTGGTTCGATTCCTAGTCAGGGCACATGCCTGGGTTGTGGGCCAGGTCCTCAGTAGGAGGCGTGATAGAGGCAACCACACATTGATGTTTCTCTCCCTCTCTCCCTCCATTTCCTTCTCTCTAAAAATAAATAAGAAATCCCTGGCTGGTATAGCTCAGTGGATTGAGCGTGGGCTACAAACCAAAGGGTTGCCGGTTCGATTCCCAGTCAGGGCACATGCCTGGGTTTCAGGCCAGGTCCCCAGGGGGGCCACATGCGATGCAACCACACATTGATGTTTCTCCCCATCTCTTTCTCCCTCCATTCCCTTCTGTCTAAAAATAAATAAATAAAATCTTTAAAAAAATAAAAATAAATAAGAAATCTTTAGAAAAATTTCACATGCCTCCCCAAGGCAGAAGATGGAATATGGCTTCCTGGGGGAGGGGGGTAGAATATCGTCTCTGATGATCTCTACCTGTCCAGAGGCTTAATTTCTGTGGCTTGTATGTTGAATAGGGTAAGGTTTTCCCCAAATGTAAAATTATTGAAAATTAAATACGCCTTTTCAAACCAACACCTCCTCCTATTCTAAAATAACCACCCTTCACGTTTGAGGATTGCTGCCCCAGAGCCAATTCTGTTCCTTCCTTTCTTATCTCCTCTGTTTATTTACCCTTCAAACATCTAGATCATAAGAAACACAGAGAATGTGCTAGTAAACACTTGACAGTGTGATCTGGGTGATTTGGACTCTAAGCTGAGGCTTGCCATAACTATATGTAAGTCATCTCACCTACTTCACTAAATTTGGGTAAAAATATGGTCACATGCTTTTGGTTTTTTGATTGTTTGCCCCCTCTTTTCTAATTATCAAGAAGTCCAGTATCTCCTTTTTGAGGCCCCTCCATCCTAACTGTCTAAGAATCCTGAAAGTTTCCTCAGTTTAAAGGGAGCCGAAAAGGTAACTGAGTCTGAGGGATCTACTGCTGCTGTTGTTTCCTGCTGCCACTTGATGTCGCTGTTGAAGAGAAGTCCTGTACCATTCAATGGAGATAGTACCCAGGTGTGGTACAAATTAAATTTAGAGCTAATACAGTTCAAGTACTTAGTATATAGATGGATATCCATGGCACTAAGTAGGCACTCAGAGATTTAGTTTTATGTTACTGGGCCCCAGTTTTATGCCTACCCAGAGGATCTCTGGAACCATCCCAGCTGTGGCAAATGGTGAGGAACAGATGGAGGCCTGGGTCCCCTGCAGGCTGGGATAGAGTCCGGAGGCCAGGGGGACCGGTCCCTGCCCCTCTCTGAAGCCCCTGGCTGTCTTAGTGCCATTGTTCTGAGGTTGGTCTGCCTCTTGTAGGTGGAAGAGACAGAACCTGAGTAGTATAGAATTCCTTGTAAAGCAAATGATTTGTTCTGGCTCAGAGAAGGAGTTCCAGGGTGTTCCAACTAAAAAAAACACTGCCTCAGCTCACAGGGTAGGTGGGTGGGAGCTGGGCCTTAACCAAGGTCTCCCTGAATACAGAGCTTGACTTTCAACCCAGGGAGTATTCTGCCTCATTTTGGAAGGCAATGTTCTGGAGAGCAAGGCTGTGGCCCATTTATTTTTACATTCTCCCCATTCCAAGTACGGTGCCTTGTACATACCAAGAAATACCCCTTCTCCATGTCAACTGCTGTTATAGATGCTCAGGTGCTTGTGTGCACACATGTACATGTGCACACCATGCACATACAAACACACTTATGAACTCTTTCCGCCTTCCATTTCTTTGCTTCCATTCCTTTTTCCTTCTTCTAAGCTACAATAAAAATTAAGAACAAAATGCACAGTGCATAGAAACCTTTTCTTTATCTTTGAGTTGCTGTTGCTGCCTTACAACTTTCTCTATTTCTGCTTTAATTACCATGTTTCACACCCTCTAGAGTACACCTTGGAAAATGACAACACCCTATGACTTTAATAAGCTTCGTGACTAGCACATAAAATATCCCCAAATAATAATTTTAGATCATGTGAAAAAGACTCACTGTTCACATATATTAAAGGTTAATGAGCGTGCACCAGAAACCTGTATAAATGTGTTAATCAGTGTCACCCTAATAAATTCAATAAAAAGGAAAAAAGATTAATGAAACATTAACATAAGAACCCCATTCGCTAATCTGTTTACCTATTTGGGCTGCGTGTCCTGGAAGTTCATTCAGAGTCAATTTGCTTGTTTTTATGGGGAACTATATTATCTATTATGTCATAATATAAAGTATTATATATTATGATGTGTATTGATGAATATTAATAGCAGTAAAAATAATTGCCACAATTTATGGAGTACCAGGTACTTGACAGACTTATCTCTGTTTTTCACATCAACCCTGCAAGATGGGTATCCATTTTATAGGTAAAACCGAAATTCAACTAAATTAAGGGACATCCTTTTAAGAGCACACAGGGGCAAATACATTTCTTGCCCCAATAACAGCGCCTGCTAAAGGGGCAATGACAGGCCACCCATGACATCCCTTACCACTCCTCCACTCACCAGCCACAGCGGTGGGCACCTGATTCCATGCAGGCTAATTGTGGTTGTGGCCTGGTTGGAACACATAAGCTTGGCTAATCTGAGTCTCCCTTAGGAATTTGAATGGGGAAACACAGAAAGAAGCAGTAAGTTGGCAGGAGCAGGAGCTGGGACTGAAAGGCTCAATCTCAAACTGATGACTGAGTGCTAGGAAGGGAGGCCGAGGAGCCCGTGATGCGCCCCATTCAAACCGAAGTTTATGGGGCAGTAGAAGGCACGCAGAGACTTAAACACAGTGGAAGGATATAGGATACATGGGTGTGGGACAGAAAGAATCATATGCACAGAGCAGCCAGGTCGGTGCAGAGCTCTTTGGGGTCAGGTGCTGCCCCTTCCCCGCTCCCAGTTTCTGTGCCGGGGAGCCCTAAAAGAACCCGTCATCTCTTGACCTAATTTTAGTGGATGTCGGGTCATTTCAACCAGGAGAGCCAATTGAGAATACACAGCCTGTAAGTGCTGGAAAAGGGATCGGGACCCCAGTTTTGTGGCTATGGAGCCTCTGCTCTTGTCACTGTACCTCTTTGGCATATTACAAATGTTGCTCTGGCCCACCATGGCCCACAAGGTCACCTTAATATATCTGAAAAAGAACCAATAACGGACTCAAGTTTCCTGAATCCATGTCCCAAGTTTTGGTGTGCTTTCAGAGGCCTGAATGGGATGGTGGGGGTTAAGAGTCTTGGGCAATTGGGAGGTCTCCAAACAGCTCTGGGGCAGGACTCCAGCTTCCAGGGAGGAAGATGCTACAATGCAGGTGGGTGGGAAGGGGACAGGATGGGTTCTTGGCAGTACAGAGGAGAACAGGGACTCCTCCAGTATGGGAACTGGTCTTATCCCTACTTGCACCCCCAATTCTAAGATTGGGCCTGACATATACAGTATTTGAATGGGCATGTGAATAAGTGAATGAATGAATGAATGAATGGCAGAAGTGGGTCACAGCCCCTCTTCAAATGTATCGATCATTCTTCCCTTGAGTTTTGCCAGGCTGAGGAACATCTGTGTCTATCTCTAAGAAGCAATCTATGCAATAATATGAGTAATGTTTACAGTACCTTCAGCTTTAAAAATACCAAAGCAGATGTAATGACCAGGATAATGATATAGTTCAAAGACTACAAATGGACAACTCTGGATTGCATTTGCCCTGTTTACAGAAACACCACAGGCTTTGTCTTCCTCTGTCTGGAGAGAGTGAGGTTTTCATTTTAAGAGGCTGACTAAAAAATGCAGAGCCACTTCCTGGGCTTGCTTCCAAGTGACTAGATCTCTCTTGCAGTGCTCCCTGGAGCCCCAGCCCCAGCTGCCTGGGGCGGGGCCTCCAGCCGTTGGTGGCTGTTGGAGCTACCACAGGAGCAAGTTATCTGCAGCCCGCCAGAAACACTGTGCTTCTAGGTCCTCCCAGGGAACAGATAATGTTTTTGGCCTTTGCACTGAAGAGACATCAGAGCTTGTGATTGGCCAGGCTGCTGTGTGTGAAATACAGATGTCTCACACTGCTGAGTATGGCATTCCTTCCAGATGAGTACCCCAGGGTGTGGGTAAGTCTTACTGCTTGAAGCCTGTCCTTACTGGTTGTGAAATATTCAAAGCTGAGCATTGTGACTTTCCAAGGGCATGACTTAGCATGCTTCCTAACCCTGCTGAGCCTCAGTTTCCTTTTCTGTGAAATAGAGATGGTATTATGCTAAACTACAGAAGGATAGAAGGGTCTAGCCATCACAGGGTGTTGTGAGGCCTAAAAGAATTAATATATCCAGAGTACCTCATCTGGTACCTGGAATATAGTAAACAGAAAAGAGCTCTCATTATTTCTGAAGAAACAGTAAAAAAAAAAAAAAAAAGGTTTCAGGGCCAATGTCCCTGTTTTTATTTCTAGCAGTACAATATTTCTGTAAAAGACTCAGCGGATGTATTCTACTTCTTGATCATACCTGTGTAGCCAACAGAAATAAAACTGCTGGGGAAGTAAGTGCCTAAGGAAAGTTTGTCAGACTGTATTCCCTTTCTCTTTTTCCCTTCTAGACTCTGACTGCTCCTGCTCCATTTGCAGACGAAGTCAGCTGCCAGTGCCAAGCACCCCATGAAAAACTGACCATTGCTCAAGCCCGCCTAGGAACACCAGGTGAGGCTGGACTTCCCCTCCAAGTGGGCCCTGACTTGACATCCAAAGTAGCAGAAAGGCCCATGATTGTTTGAGCAGCGCTCACGGTCAGTCAGAGTTGAATTTAGAGATGATAACACAGTGCAAGGATAACACCAACAGTCATAAACGCGACAAAGCAAAGTAGCCAAGGAAAAGATACAGCGACATGGCGGTGTTGGAGCCCCAGCTCTGCCATGCAGTAGTTCCACAGTCTTGGGCAGGTCATAAGAACAATCTAAATCTGTTTCCTCATGTGTGAACAGGGACGATGACACCTGCTTCACAGGTTTTTATGACAACTAGGCTTGGTTAAAAACTCCGAAGCATTTTTTCAACTGTGAAGGCTTATACAAACCTAAGCTTCATAATTTTTACCATTCTTAAAAATCTGTATTGTAAAAACATTTTTCCTGGCGTGCCTTAAAGAGCTAGGAGTTTGTTCATTTGTTCACTCCTTTAGCGTATACCAGAGCTGGATAGGGAAGAGATTTAAAAAGAACTATAAGGTACTGCCTCTGTTTCCCAAGAGCTTCATTATAAAGAGACAAGACAACTAGATATGAAATAAAACCCACCAATAGCATGCATGCATGTATTTAGGGCAGCAATTTTCAACTGGAATGCTGCAAGAATTTTTAAAACTTGCTATACTTGAGTATTTACTCATGGGCACTAACCTCTTTTCCCTTAGACTGTCAAATGGAAAAAAAGTGACAATGGTCAACACAACAATGGCTGGCAAAAAAAAAAAATATATATATATATAGTCAGATTGGCAAAAAAATATAATAATATTTTTTAGTGTGCTGCAGAATTTTAGTAACTAGTTTATGTGTGCCATGAGATGAAAAAGGTTGAAAATCACTGGTTTAGGGGTTAAATCCTACAACACAGATGAAAATTGATGGTTTTAAGAAAGGTCAATTCATTTGGCCTGGAGCAGTCAGGCCACCTCAGCTGATCCTTTTGGGAAAAGTAAGATTTGGATAATGTGGGCAGAAAAGGGAAAGGTATTCTGGGCAAATGGAACAGGAACAGTGAAGGCGGGCAGGTAGAGAGCTGCGCAGCAGTAAATGAATGGTATTCCATTTGGTTAGGATGGAGTGGAAAATCAGACTGATTAGCCATGTAAGATGGCTCCGGAACAAACATCCCAAGTTTAATAGAATCCATGGGACAAAGGACAGTTTTCTTAATAATAATGACAATGGATATTTATTAACTGTTTACTATTAACTTCTTTACGTGCATCATGTCATTTCACTGTCACAACGCTACGTGGTTAGTACTTTTATCACATCACAGGTGAGGAAATGAAGGCTTTAGAGAGGCTGTGAATCTGCACAGGATTATTCAGCCAGTAAGTGGCACTGGGTCTCACAGCTGAGCACGCATCAGAATCACCTGGAGGGTGTGTGAAAACACAGATGGCTGGCCTTCACCCCCAGTGTCTCTGATTCGGTCCAACTGGGGTGGGGCCTAAGAACTTGCCTCTCTAGCAAGTTCCCAGGTGATGCTTCTCCTGAAGGACCACACTTTGAGAACCACTGGTAAGTAGTGAAGCTGAGATTTGATCTCAAACCTCCTTGTGTTCGAGCCAGCTCTCTCAGCCATGACACTGTCTCCTTTTAAGAGTACAGTGGGTCCTCTAATAAAGTCATTTTGCTCAATGTTGCTTTGTTATAACATTGAAAGAGGGAGTTCCTACCCTTCCTGCCAGCATGGATGGAACTGGAGAGCATTATGCTAAGTGAGATAAGCCAGGTAGTGACAGACAAATACCATAGGATCTCACCTTTAACTGGAACATAATCAACAAAACAAACAAACAAATGAGCAAAATAGAACCAGAGGCTTTGAAACAAGGAACAGACTGAATGGGTCCAAAGGGGAGTGGCAAGGGGGATAAAGGAGGAAAGAAGGGGAAGGGACTAGTTAAAGAATAAGTATGAATGACCCATGGACATGGACAACAGGGTGGGGATTGACTGTGAGAGCGGGGCGGTGGTTGGGGGCAGGGCCGGGTGAGCAGTGGGGGAAAATTGGGACAACTGTAATAGAACAACAACAACAAAAATAAGATGCTATGGGAACCAAACTCGTGTTTCTATCAATTAGCCAATGGTAAAACTGGTTTCATTATACAGTGTTTCACTTAAAGTCACAGAAGCTATTGACGATGTGAAGTGAGGATTTACTGGAGAGAGTGAGGTGAGGAAGAGAGCAGGCCAAATTAGTAAGCTGTTTTGTTACTTCTTTTGAGAAAGGCAAGAAGTGGCTTGGGGCAGTAGTTCACAGCAGCTAAACCACTTGTTCCCCATTCTTCAGTGTGCAACGAGTCACCTGGTAAGTTTGTTAAAGAAGCAAATTTCCTGCTGTCTCACCACCACCCCTGAATCTGGGTTGAGGCCTGGGCATCCGCATTTTTAACGAACAGCCCAGGTAAATCAAAAAGATGAAATGAAAGTCCAGGTAGTTGTGCAGAGAACAGATTTGACCTAAAGTTAAAGGATGAGCTTTAGGCCCAAGGAGAAAACACAGCTTTTTCCAGGGAAAGGGAAGCCAAGTGTAACTTACTCTAAATCTGCCAGGCGCTCGTTCCTCCAGGGCTGTCCAACCTTTTGGCATCTCTGGGCCACACTGGAAGAAGAAGAGCTGTCTTGGGCCACACATTAAATACATTGCGATACATAATCACACGAAAAAAATCTCATCGTGTTTTAAGTAAATTTACAATTTTGTGTCAGGCCGCATTCACGGCCATCCCGGGCTGCATGCGGCCTGCAGACCATGGGTTGGACACCCCTGCGTGTGTCTCGTTTAGTTTTTGCAAAAACTGTGCGTGATGGGTTTTAGTGTGTCCTTTCTACAGATGAGGCAAATGAGATTTGGAGTACTGAAAAGTTAATTGTCAAATTTCCTAGCTGACTGGGTAGAGCTAGGATTTGACCCCAAGTATCTTTTACCTCAAAAGCCTGCTTTGTCCTCCACATCAGGCTGCCCTGTGGAACACAGGACACAGAAGACCATGGAGGTCAGAGAAAACATGCTCAGGCATTGAACTGGAGGTTGGAAGGTATAGTAACAAGACAGGCAAAAGTAGCTGTGATCTTCTGCAATGGCTGGGCTGTCTGTTGTGCTCACAGCTGTTTCACCAGTACCTGGAGGTGTGCTTGTCAAGTCCTGTGTGCTCAGTAAATATTTTGTGAGTGAATAAATGAATGGAAGTTTGGGACAAAACAAGGAGCTTGTTTTCTAGAAATAGAATTAGCCCTGGTTGGTGTGGCTCAGTGGATTGAGCACCAGCCTGCAAACCAAAGGGTCACTGGTTCGATTCCCAGTCAGGGGCACATGTCTGGGTTGCATGCCAGGTCCCTAGTAAGCGGTGTGTGAGAGGCAACCATACATTGGTGTTTCTCTCCCTCTCTTTCTCCCTCCCTTTCCCTCTCTCTAAAAATAAATAAATAAAATCTTTCAAAAAAATAGAAATAGAATTAGAGAGAGCTGGTCTGGTGCTTTGAGCTAACTGAGTGAGATCGGGTGCCTGCACATTGCTTAACTGCTAAGCAGTTTAAACCCAGAGAATAAAGCTAGAATAAGATGGTGTTACATTTTGAAAGAGTTGTGCGGTGGGCTCTGTTGAACATGGGTCACTGCAGGAGGAGTGAGACAGGAAAGCTGAACTCCTAGTCTTAGAAGAGAAATTCTCCCCTCTTATCTCAGGTGATGACCCTGGAAGTTATCCAAGAGAATCTGTGATGTTGATGGGCACCTGGCTGGGGAACCTTGGTTAGAAATTCCTTTAGAAACGTTAGTTCTTTCATGACCTGGAATGCTCTGATAACCATTGTTTTATTAGAGCAATGGTCCTCCAATTTCAGCATACTTAGAATCCCCTGGAGGGCTTGTTAAAACAGACCGCAGCTCCTGATCAGATAGGTCTGGGGCGGGGCTCAAGAATTTGCATCTCTAAGTTCCTAGATGATGCCGATGCTGCCCATCCTGGGACCACACTGCAAGAGTAACTGTTGATAGTAGTTGGAGGGAGTGACAGGAAGATTATCCTAAATAATTGTTTGAAGCATTGTACTGTTACTAGAAAAGCTCAGAGCATGTTCTTTAAATCTTGCTGTTGTACTGCTCTTTAAAGAAAACGAGAAAAACATTACTTTTTTGAAGTGTTTGGTAATTTTCAAGAGTAGTAAGCAATTACCTTTTTGTGGCACTGTCTTCAGCATTCCATCAAAAAAGACAAAACAGACCTGCACTAGGGGTTTATAATGTGCTTCAAGATTATAGTTATAACTGAAGTCTTTCACTATCTTTTCCACTAGCCCTATGTTATGACTCAATACAATTGCCTACAATATATTTCACAATCTTAGGTCTGCCCAAACAGAGGCTAGCATATAAATTCTAAAGGAGGTAATGACAAAGTCTGGTCATAGCTCTTAGCTCCTAGGCCTCATCAGTGAGGTCACAAGGATGATGAAACATCACAAAAAATAGTAGGGCAGTCACAGTCAGCACCTTTGACCTTAGCTTAACTAGTCCAGTTGTGGAGCTATGTGTCTGCAGGGTTTAGTATGTGTCCTGAGACAGAGAGAATCAGTCCTCTGTCTTGCGGTAAAGTTCAAGTGATCGTTTCATAGGTTCCTTTTCATCAAAAGGAAACTCAGTTCCAATGTTCTATTTTCCTTCTCAAAATGGGGATTTCTATTATTCTGTTTCTACAGTGTGTAGAGTTTCCAAATTCATTTTTCAAAAGTTACCTTAATGATTTTTGTTTCATTTGTGTGCCACCTATACTATTATTTATTTAATTTTTCTTTAATGTTCTCTTTTGTTAACTTTAATATATTTAAGAAGCAAACATCAATCATTATCATCTATTGAAAATAGTATTGCTGGCTTTAGAAGGGGGGTATAAAGTTTGTATAAAACTATGTAAACTTTATAAAATATGTAACTACTAGATTTTAAAAGGTTAATTTCTGTGCCACTTTTTGCACATCGATTGTACATAAAAAACAATACTAGTTACCATAATTACTGGGTATTGGGAATTCATAGTTTGGTTGTATAACATTGTGTAAGCTGCTTAATTTTGCTGAGCTTCCATTTGTTCCTCTATGAAATGAGAATACTAAGTAATTCTCCCCTACCTACTTCACAGAGTTGATGTGAAGATCAAGTGAGATATACGGGTTTTATAAATCATATGTACTTTGAAAGCATTATTTAAATGTAGGTTGCTAATAGCCATAATAAAAAACGAATAACTATACTTTTTTGTTGTTACCTGAGTCTGAAGTAATACCAAGAAACAGCATAACCTGTAGGTGTAGGCTTAACTTTTAAACCAACACCAAACTGATTTCCAAAACAATTGTACCATTTTACATTTTGACCAGCAATGTATAAGAGTTCCAGTTACTCTATATCCTCACCAATACATGATAGGTATGGTCAATATTGTTAAAAAATTTTTTTGCCCATTTTAGGAGTATGAAGTGGTATATCATTCTGGCTTTAATTTGTATCTCCCTGATGACTAATGATATCAAGCATCTTCTCATGAGCTTTGCTATCCGTATATTTTTTTGGCAGAATGTTCATTTTTTTGCCCCTTTTAAAATGAGTTATTGGTCTGAGTTTTGGGAGTTCTTTATATATTTTAGATACAAGTCATATATCTGATATTTTTTCTTGCAAATATTTTCTCCCTATAACTTGCCTTTTCAATTTTTGAAGAGTGTAAGATTTAAATAAGGTACAATTTCTCTTTTTTGGGGGTGTTATATAGTGTACCCTTTTTGGATCCTATTTAAGAAATTTTTGACAAATTCACTGAGATTTTTCTCCTGTTTCCTCCTAGAAGTTTTTTTTTAAAGATTTTATTTTTATTTATTTCTAGAGAGAGGGGAAGGGAAGGAGACAGGGAGAGAAACAGCAATGTATGGTTGCCTCTCACATGGCCCTCGCGGGGACCTGGCCTGACAACCCAGGCATGTGCCCTGACTGGGACTCGAACCGGGACCCTTTGGTTCCCAGCCCGCGCTCAATCCACCGAGCTACACCAGCCAGGGCCTCCTAGAGGTTTTATAGTTACAGATCTTACATTTAGGTCTATGATCCATTTTGAATTAATTTTTGTATGTGGTGTGAGATGAGAGGTAAGCAGAGCCCCTTTCATCATTTCATTTACTTCAAAGTGCTGAATAACTTACAAAAATTTGGAATGTAATTATTTAGAAAGTTAAAACAATCAGATTTTCCCCACAGTACTGTACCATGGTCATTATTTGTATCCATGATCCTCAAACAAATACCCAGCATCATTTTGGTGTTATGCCTAATTTGTTATATTTAAGTTATTTAAAATATAGTTATCAGTGTGTGGTATGTAGACATACATTCTACCAGAACATCACATTTATCTAATATACTTATTGTAACTATTCAGGATAAAGAGGAACTTACTTGAAATGCTTTAGAAATTTTATAATCTGTGGGCAAAAAGTGTATAATGCCATCGCATTCATTTTCTATGATGTATAACATATTGTCACAGACCTAGGGGCATAAAACAGTACCCATTGGAGCCACAGATCTAGTGGCGTAAAACAGTGCCCGTTGGAGTCACGGACCTAGTGGCGTAAAACAGGGCATGTTTCAGCCACAGACTTAGTGCCGTAAAAGAGTGCACATTTCAGCCGTAATCCTAGTGCCGTAAAAGAGTGCACGTTTCAGCCGCAGACCTACTGTCGTAAAACAGTGCAAGTGAGCCGACCCCCTTCCCATGAGCCACCTTCCCTCCCATGAGCAGCTCCCATTCCTGGTGAGTCGCCCCCCTTCCTGTGAGCCGACCCCAGTCCCGTGAGCTGACCCCGTCATGTGGCCCAGCGCACTCCAACAGGCAGCACCAGGGTGACTTCAGGTTTCGCGTGGAGCCCGTTCATTATTGTGGTTGTCGTCGTTGTCGTCGTCGTCATCGTCGTCGTCGCCGCCGTCGTGGTCGACGAAGGTAGTTGTGTGGTAAAATGGCACCTGTGGGTCTGCGGCTTGGTGATTTGGTGTGGGGGAAACTCGGCCCGTATCCTCCTTGGCCGGCAAAGATTATTACTCCGCCCAAGGGTTTGCGGAAACCGCGTGGAAAGAAATGCCACTTTGTGAAGTTTTTTGGAATGGAGGATCATGCTTGGATGGAAGTGGGACAGCTGAAGCCATATCATGCGTATAAGGAGGAAATAATAAAGATTAACAAGGGAAAACTATTCCGGCGAGCTGTGAATGATGTGGAAGAGTTCCTCAGAACAACCACAGAGGAAAACCAGACACCGTCCCACAGTTCTGCTGATGACAAGAATCGGCGTAATTCCAGTGGGGAAAGAAGTAGGCCAGACTCATGTGATAAAAAGCGCAAGCTATGCCTGTCTGAAGGGGAGCTGAAGAAGAACAGAGGAGAAGGAAAGAACACAGTGTCTTCAGGATCTTCAGAGAGAGGCCCCGAAGTCCCTCTGAAAAGAGCCCAACAGCAGGGTCCCCGGACGGGTAGGCAGCCCCCAAATAAGAACTTCGCCATTCCTGAGTCTAGAACCATGAAGGAGACGATGACTAGACCAGTGGCTGCATTTAGGAGGCAGTGGACTGGGAGCGGCAAGCCTGTGAGCACAGACCCCCACTTCCACCACTTCCTGCTCAGCCAAACCACGAAGGCAGCTCTCTGTTACCAGAAAATCATAAATAGGTTGAAAATAAGTGGAAAGGAGACTGGATCCATTTCAGTCCAGGCAGCAGACAGCAGGGTCATGAATGTCAGCATCATACCCACAGACAAAAAGATAGGATTTTTGGGCCTGAGTCTCATGGGAAGTGGCATGGTCTCCAACTTGCTAAAAACGGGTCACAAGGTGACTGTCTGGAACCCGAGTACAGAGAAAGAGAAGGCCTGCCTAGGAAAAACCCCCGCTGAAATTGTTTCATCTTGTGACATCACCTTTGCCTATGCGCCAGATTCAGAGGCGGCCAAGGATCTGGTGCTGCGCCCCGGTGGTGTGCTGCAAGGGATCCACCCCGGGAAGTGCTATGTGGACATGTCAACAGTGGATGCTGACACAGTCACTGAGCTGGCCCAGGTGATTGTGTCCAGGGGAGGGCGCTTTCTAGAAGCCCCAGTCTTAGGCAACCAGCAGCTGTCTAATGATGGGATGTTGGTGATCTTAGCAGCTGGAGACAAGGGCTTATATGAGGACTGTAGCAGCTGCTTCCAGGCAATGGGGAAGACCTTCTTTCTAGGTGAGGTTGGCAGTGCAGCCAAGATGATGCTGATTGTGAACATGGTCCAGGGGAGCTTCATGGCCACCATCGCTGAGGGGCTGACCTTAGCCCAACAGACAGGTCAGTCCCCACAGACATTTTTGGACATCTTCAATCAAGGAAAATTGGCCAGCATCTTCTTAGACCAGAAGTGCCAAAATATTCTTCAAGGAAACTTTAAGCCTGAATGCCTCATGAAATACATTGTTAAGGATCTTCACTCAGCCACTGCACTGGGCAGTGCCGTCAACCATCCGACTACAATGGCAACTGCAGCCAGTGAGGTATACAAAAGAGCCAAGGCACTGGGCCAGTCTGACAACAGCATGTGTGCCCTGTACCGGGCCTACATGCACTAAGTCCCTACTCCCCCAGTCTCCCCTCTGACCCCCCCCCCTTCCTCACATGGGGTTGGAGTCCTGGGACTTTACTCTGGACCAGTTTACTTGTCTTTATCTCCTTTTATACAGACTTTGAGACTCGTCATCAGTACAGCACACAGCATTTATTCCTCCTCTGAAGGTACTGGGAAGGGGAGGAGTGTCAGCAGGACTGGCCTATGGCAAGGTACATACACACATCCACCCCCACTGGCTCTTACTCCAGGTTACAAGCTGCCCAGAAACTGCTTCCTGGCTTTCATACCCCTTCTTCCAAGCTTGTCTTATCTCAGGCCCTTCCAGTCGAGGAACTAGAATCAGCAGTGGAAACCGGAAGCCTTCCCACTGCTTCCCTCAGAGCGAAGACGCTGTGGTCATTTCCACAGTTCCCACTGGATTCCTTGTACAGAGATGCTCTGGGCCAAGGATGTCAAACTCATTTTTACTGGGGGCCACATCAGCCTCACGGTTTCCTTCAAAGGGCCGAATGTAACTTCAGGACTGTATAAATGTAACTACTTAACTAGGGGCCAGGAGCTTGGCACTGCCACCAGGTAGAAACAAGGTGCCAGACCAGATAAAGCAAGGTGGAGGGCTGGATTCGGCCCTCGCCCCTTGTGTTTGCCACCTGTGCTCTGGGCCAAGATGGACCAGCACAGACTAAACAGAGGATCCTGTGGGCCCTCCAGCCTCAGGTGACCAGCTCATGACTGTCATGTTTAAGCTACCAGTGTGCAACCAGCTCTCCAGAAATGCCTTTGTGAACGGAAAAGAGATTGGCAAAGGCAAGTGAAGGCAGGACCCTGACTTTCCAGGGAAAGCAGCCAGCGGTCAGCCTGTAGGTGCCTCCCAGAAGCCTGTTCTCGCTGCTTTTCAGCACCTATCCTGGAAGTTCTGGAAGACACCATCACTGTGGAGCCCTGGACTGGGCTCAGACTTTTTTGCTTTGGTAAAGGGAGAGCTCACTCTTCAACAGGCTATTTCAATATTTAGATTTGCATTCCAGGCCTTGAGGAGGGGTTCCTGAGGGCCACCAATGAGAGGTGAGGAGGAATATCTAATTATATAAATAAAATGAGATGGCCACACTAGTGTGGGTCCCTCCCCCTTATAACCTTGGCCTTTTTCCACTCATCAACCCAGGTTATGGGATCTCAGAAGACATGGGGCGAGGGCAGGGAAGATGCCTGTGGGTTTTCAGGACAGGCTGTTTTACTTAGATTTTGAATTCTTTTCTGTTTGGACACAAAGCCTGTTGTAGTCCTAGATCAGGGGTGTCAAACTTATTTTCACCGGGGGCCACATCAGCCTCATGGTTGCTTTCAAAGGGCCGAATGTAATTTTAGGACTGTATAAATGTAACTACTCCTTAACTAGGGGCGGGGAGCTTGGTGCTGCCGCCGGGTAGAAACAAGGTGCCGGGCCGGATAAAACAAGGCGGAGGGCTGGATTCAGCCCGCAGGCCTTGCGTTTATTGCCTGTGTCCTAGATGGACACAAGGGCCACCCTCGCTGAGGGGCTGACCTTGGCCCAAGAGACATGTCAGTCCCCACAGACATTCTTGGACATCTTCAAGGAAAATTGGCCAGCATCTTAGACCAGAAGTGCCACAATATTCTTCAAGGAAACTTCAAGCCTGATTTCTGCGTGGAATACATTGATAAGGATCTTCACTCAGCCATTGCATTGGGCAGTGCCGTCAACCATCCTACTTCAATGGCAACTGACGTATACAAAGTGAAAGGTGAGGAGGAATTTCTAATATTTCTAATTATATACATAAGATGAGGTGGCCATGCTATTGTGGGTTCCTCCCCCTCATAACCTTGGCCCTTTTCCACTCATCAGAACCCAGGTTATGGGATCTCAGAAGACATGGGGTGAGGACAGGGAAGATGCTGCCTGTGGGTTTTTGGCACAGTTGATTTCACTTGGGTTTTGAATTCCAGTGAAAGCTGCTATAATGAAAAGTGGTTACTCAATGTTGTCTTTAAGTGTTTTTTTCTTTTAAGAAACTCTTATTTACTGATTGATTTTAGAGGGGGGGGGAGGGGGAGAGAGAGAAATATCAATTTGTTGTTCCACTTATTTATGCATTCATTGGTTGATTCTTATACGTGCCCTGACTAGGGATCAAACCCGCAACCTTGGTGTAGTGGGATGATGCTCTAACCAGCCGAGCTACCTGGCCAGGGCTCAGTGTTGTCTTAACATTGCTGACAGTTCTGTAGAGTTCCTTTTAATGAATATTTCTGTTAAGGTATTTCATCTTTGTTTTGAAATCCTTCCCTTTCGATTTGAAAGTCCTTGAGAGTAGGCGACATCTCAAAACATTTGTTTAAAAAAAAAAAACCCACTGAAGTGAAAGAATGAAAAATCCTAGTAATTTTTAAAGTATATAATATAAATATTCTAATAAATTTAATCTCTTAGATGCTACTTTGGGTTACCCTAAATATTTTATAATTTCCACTCTGAGTCTTCTTTGATGCATGGGATTTTTAGAAGTGTATTATTTCTAAACATCTGGGAATTTGTTACCTTTCTCTTGTTGATTTCTATTTTAATTTCCTTGAATTAGAGCATATACACCATAATTTCAGTTGTTTGACATTTTGAGAATCATTCATGGCTAGTTTACAGTGCATTTTGATAAATGTTGCATGTGTTCCAGTATAGACGGTATAGCATTTGCTTGTAGTGTTTTATAAATATAGCCTAGGTCAAGTTGTCAGGTTGGTTAATCATCGTGCTTTTTAAATCTTCTGTGTGCTTACTATTTTTTATCTGCTTATTCTATTAGTTGTTGAAGAGGGTATTACATTTCCAATAGGTATCGTTAATATTAAAAAGGTTATACATATTAAAACATGAAAATGTTCAAAAAAGAGAAATCGTTCCTTTTTAAGGAGAAAGTATGACACTTGCGAAAAAGCTTGTGAGAAAGCCCCTCCACTTTTTTCTTTAAATGACAGTCTTTTTTTCCTTTAAATGAACATCTTCTAGGTAACTAAGGTTGTGAATTTTTAGTTTTGCTTTGTTTTTCATGAACATGTCTTTCAGAATAGGATTGTATGATAATGTTGAAATGGCAAAAACAAAACATGATTTTGTGCAATTAACAAAAGGTTACTACAAGCAGAACAATACATATTTTGGTAAAAACAACAAATAAAACAATACACATTTGTTACATGTGTTAATTTGTTACATGTGTTAATTTACATGTGTTACATTTGTTACATTTGTTAATTTCTATGGCTCGTGAGTCCAAGCCTGGCTTAGCTGAGGCCTCTGCTCAGGGTCTCACAAGGCTGTATTCAAGGTGTCACCTAGAGCTCAGTCCTTATCTGGAGGCTTGATTGGTGATAGGTCTACTTTCAAGCTCACTCAGGTTGTTGGAAGAATTTATTTTCTTGCAACTGTGAGAAGGGTCTAGGTTTTTGCTGGTTGTCAGGCAGCGGTCACCCTCAGCTCCTAGAGGAACCTGCAGCTCCTTGCCGCGTGGCCCTCTCTATAGGCCCTTTCACAATGCAGCAGCTTGCTTCTTCAAAGCCACCAAGGGAGAGTGAGTCTGCTAGTGATACGAAGTCGTATCTATTGTAACATAATCATGGGAGTGCTATCTATCATCTTTGCCAGATTCTGCTCATTACAAGCAAGTCACAGGTTCCACTCACACTTCAAAGGGAGGGGATCACACAAAAGTGTGAATAGCAGGGGGCGGAGATCATTGGGAGCCACCTTAAGGTGTCTGAACTGTGGCCATGGAACAGCTGTGCTCCTACTTGTGATAATTGTCAAACCCCAGCTTCACCAGCCAGTGCTTCCCAATATAGATGCTCTGGAGAGTCCCCAGACGCCTAAAGGGATGTCCAGAGAAACCTCAAACAAAAGGTTAAAACAAACATACAAACTAAAAAAAGGCACATTCTATTAAAAATTTTATTACGGAGAATTTCAAACATATACAAAAATAAAACAATATGATAAACCCTCATGAGTCTGTCACCCATACCTAACCACGACCAAAACCATGGTCAATATTGTCTCATCTGTTCTTCCCTCTTGAATTATTTGAATAGGGCTTCCTATAATTTCATCTATATATTTGTGTGTCTGTATATAAAATAAAATGGTACCTCGGTATTCGTCATTAATTCGTTCTGGAAGTCATAACAAGTGCCAAAACTCATATGAGTCCTGAGCAAGCGCCAAGTGCTGAAACAGTTTTTTCTTGTCAAAATGTGACGAGTACAGGCTTTGACGAGCTCTGAAGCCCACCAATACTGAGGTATGACTGGAACTTTTTAAAGCATTATCACTAGACCATTATCTCACCTAAAAAATTACCAGTAATTCTTTAGTATCATCAAATATTCAGTGTTAAAATTTCTAGTTGTCTTATGTCATCATTTATTTATAGTTTTTTGAACTGAAATCCAAATAATGTTTTACATTACAATATGTTTATATGTCTTTTAAGTCTTTTTTAATCTGCAGGTCCTCCTCCATCTCTCTCCCTCTTTTTTTTTTTTTTTCTTGAAGTTTATTTGTTGAAGAGGCAAAGTTCCTTTTTTTTTTCCGTTTCTTTTGGTCCTGTAGAGTTTCCCAATCTGGAAATTGCTGACACATTACAGTTGTAAAAGTGGGTTTATTGCAAAATCAGCTCCACAAATACTCTTAAAAGATGTACTAAATGGCCTTTTTCTCAATAATTATGTCATCATTCTTTACTTTTCTTTCTTCCCTGTTTCTCGAATCCATTTATCTTGATCACCTTTGAATCAGTAAGAAAAAGTTCTGTAAAACTGCCATCTGCTTTCCCCTGGGGTTTATAACTTAAAACAAATTTTCCTCAATTGAATTCAAATTGAATAAGAGCATTGAAACCAAGGATCCCTCATTAGGCAGTTTGTTATTTCAAAGCATTTTCTATTTACTGCGCTTTATTTAGAATACAGGATAATCCTGTGAAGGCAATTCTGTTTGTTCAAAATGGTGTATAATTGGAAATAATTGCAATCCCCTATCTTACATAAAGCCTCCAGTATTTTTATTAGAGAAATTCAATTTATTAGAAACATTTTACCATCTGAATCTATTAATGTAACATTTCTTTTAATTTATATTCCAAATTAATGAGGTTGTACTACATTAAGAAATAATTACAATTTTAAATCTAAGTCTTAAAGATCACTCAACTGAAGTTTGCACTGATTGCTTTCTTAAATTTTATTTTATAGCATCAACATAATACATGCATAGTTTTATTTTTTAATTTTAATTACTTTATTGTTGTT
Organism: Micronycteris hirsuta; assembly: GCA_004026765.1. NCBI lineage: Eukaryota > Metazoa > Chordata > Mammalia > Chiroptera > Phyllostomidae > Micronycteris > Micronycteris hirsuta. The sequence continues at coordinate 41,265 of PVJI01003623.1, forward strand.
CAATTACAGTTGTCTGCATCCTCTCTCCTCCCTCCACCCCCTCCAAACCCACCTCCCTCCCCTGCTTCCACCCTCCCCCTGGGTTCTATCCATGTGTCCTCTATAGTGGTTCCTGCAAAACCCCTTTCCCCATTGTCCCCTCCCCCCTCCCCTCTGGCTATTGTTAGATTGTTCTTAATTTCCATGTCTCTGGTTATGTTTTTCTTGCTTCTTTCTTTGTTGATTATGTTCCAGTTAAAGGTGAGATCATATGGTATTTGTCCCTCACCACCTGGCTTATTTCACTTAGCATAACGCTCTCCAGTTCCATCCATGCTGTTGCAAAAGATATAAGCTCCTTTTTTCTCACTGCTGCGTAGAATTCCATTGTGTAAATGTACCATAGTTTCCTGATCCACTCATTTGCTGATGGGCACTTAGGTTGCTTCCAGCACTTGGCTATTGTGAATTGTGCTGCTATGAACATTGGAGTGCACAGGTTCTTTTGGATTGGTGTTTCAGGGCTCTTAGGGTATAATCCCAGTAGTGGAATTGCTGGGTCAAAAGGCAGTTCCATTTTTAGTTTTCTGAGGAAATTCCATACTGTTTTCCACAGTGGCTGCACTAGTCTGCATTCCCACCAACAGTGCACTAGGGTTCCCTTTTCTCCGCATCCTTTCCAACATTTATCTGTTGCTTTGTTAATAATGGCCATTCTGACTGAGGTGAGGTGGTATCTCATTGTGGTTTTAATTTGCGTCTCTCAGATGGCTAGTGATGCTGAGCATCTTTTCATATGTCTCTGGGCTCTCTGTATGTCCTCCTTGGAGAAGTGTCTGTTCAAGTCTTTTGCCCATTTTTTAATTGGGTTTTTTGTCTTCCTGGAGTAGAGTCATATGAGTTCTTGATATATTTTTGGAGATCAAACCCTTGTCCGAGGTATCATTGGCAAATATGTTTTCCCATACTGTTGGTTCTTTTTTATTTTAATACTGTTTTCTTTAGCCGTGCAGAAGCTTTTTATTTTGATGAAGTCCCATTTGTTTATTCTTTCCTTTATGTCTCTTGCTCTGGGGAACATATCAGTGAAGATGTTGCTGTGTGGAATGTCTGAGATTTTCCTACCGATGTTTTCCTCTAGGACTTTTATGGTGTCACGACTTATAGTTAAGTCTTTTATGCACCTTGAATTTATTTTTATGTATGGTGTAAGTTGGTGCTCAAGTTTCATTTTTTTGCATGTAGCTGTCCAGATTTCCCAACATCATTTGTTGAAGAGGCTATTTTTACTCCATTTTATGCTTCTGCCCCCTTTGTTGAAGATTGATTGCCCATAGAGACTTGGATTGATTTCTGGGCTCTCTATTCTGTTCCATTGGTCTGTCTGTCTGTTTTTATGCCAGTACCAGGCTGTTTTGATTACAGTGGCCTTGTAATAGAGTTTGTTATCAGGTATTGTGATCCCTCCTACTTTGCTCTTCTTTCTCAAAATTGCAGCTGATAGTCGGGGTCATCTATGGTCCATATAAATTTTTGAAATGTTTGTTCTGTATCTGTGAAATATGCCATTGGTACTTTGAAAGGGATTGCATTGAATCTATAAATTGCTTTGGGTAGTATGGACATTTTGATGATGCTGATTCTTCCGATCCATGAGCGTGGTACATGTTTCCATTTGTTTGTGTCTTCCACGATTTCTTTCTTCAGTGTTGTGTAATTTTCTGAGTACAGGTCTTTTACCTCCTTGGTGAGGTTTGTTCCTAGGTATTTTATTTTTCTTGTTGCTATATCAAGTGGTATTTTTTTCCTGATTTCTGCTTCTGATGTTTCATTGTTGGTATATGAAAATGCCTTTGATTTCTGGATATTGACTTTGTATCCTGCTATTTTGCCAAATTCATTTATTAGGTCAAGTAGTTTTTTGGTAGAGTCTATAGGATTTTCTCTGTACCCTATCATGTCATCTGCAAACAATGATAGTTTTGTTTCCTCCTTTCCAATTTGGATGCCTTTAGTTTCCTTTTCTTGTCTGATTGCTGTGGCTAAAACTTGCAATACTATGTTGAATAGAAGTGGTAATAGTGGACAACCTTGTCTTGTTCCTGATCTTAGTGGGAAAGAATTTAGTTTTTGCCCATTGAGTATGATGTTGGCTGTAGGTCCTCATAGATGGCCTTTATTATGTTGAGGAATGCTCCCTCTATTCCCACTTTGCTGAGTGTTTTTATCATAAATGGGTGCTGTACCTTATCGAATGCTTTTTCCACATCTATGGATATGATCATGTGATTTTTGTCTTTGCTTTTGTTTATGTGATGTATTACGTTTATTGATTTGCAAATATTGTACCATCCTTGCATCCCTTGCATCCGTGAATCCCACTTGGTCATAATGTATGATCTTTTTAATGCATTACTGGATGCGGTTTGCCAATATTTTGTGGAGGATTTTAGCGTCTATGTTCATCAGCGATATTGGCCTGAAGTTTTCTTTCTTTGTTGTGTCTTTATGTGGTTTTGAGATTAGGATGATGCTGGCTTCATAAAAAGAGTTTAGGAGTCTTCCATCATTTTGGATTTTTTTGAATAGTCTGTGAAGGATTACATGCATATAGTTTTAAAAATCAGTAAGACTCTTAGGCTTATAAAAAAATAAACCAGCAGTCCCTTTCCCTACCTGCCCCACCCCAGAGTCCTGCTTCCTATAAACACTCAGCACTTGACAATCAGCTTTCCAAAATGTTGTGGACATCTGTCATCCACTGTCATTGCCTTTTTATTTCTTATACTTTTAAAATATTTTTTCTGTAATTCTTATGGCATTTGGCAGGAAGTGGAAATGTGTGTGTATGTTCAGTTGCCACATTTAGCTTGTAGTTTGCCATCTTTTCACTTTGTAGTTCCTTTGGTGAGAGTCCAGAATGATGTAAAACTTGGCACCCAACCCCTGTGTCCCCCCATGTCTCCTGATGTGAGGGGTAGGTCTTTCGGCTGGCTCAGCAAAAGTGTCATTCTGCATTTTCTAGCTCAGTTTCCTGGCTTCCAGAGAGCTGTAGTGCAGTGTGTCCTTCTTCCTCATGGAAAGGTACTTCCCAGAGCTCTGAATGCCATTGTGAGAGTGTCTGCTGTGGCCTCTTCGCTCTTGACTTTGCTTTTTAGGAAAGATTGTAGTGTTGGTGGCTTGCCTCCCACCCTGAGCTCCACCCCACCACATGTAACCTTGTCCTCTGATTCTCTCTTTGGGGGCATGTGTTTCCCTTCCCCTGTCTCATGTTACCAAAGAGGCTAGGGAGTGATCCTTGTGCAGTAGTATGCTGGTAAATGTTTAACAATCAGCCCTCCATGGGGACGTAAGCCCTGATTTGTCGCATTTGCCGATTTCTGTAGGTAAATGTCCCTACCAAGGCTGCTTTCTGGCTACCAGTGTGACTTGGAGTTGGGAATAAAGGCATGTGTAACTGTCTCTTTAAGCAGTATGAGTGACTCCTGTACCACGCTGCCTTGGGGAACAGGACTCAGAGGTCTTCATCCAGGACCGCCAGACTCAAGGCTAAAGTCATTCGTCCTTTTCACTGAGCTCCTCAGTTAATCCTGCCTTGATATTCCCACTGGGCTGACCCCGCCAACCCTTTGGCTATGCCTGGTCTGTCTGAACGTGTCTGCTCTGATACCTGAGACTCCGCTCTGGGTCAAGAGCACTCCCCAGTGCTCTGGGTTTGTCTTTCCTATTAGCTAAAAATATATGTGCTTAATGTGAGTCAGTGTTAATTTTGTTATGTTTTTACTCTCTTTTGATGCCTCAGAAGAACCTCTTTGTAAAATTAATTTCCTGCACTAATAGGAAATTGATGGTACATGACCTTGTGTTTTATCCAGGTAAACTTTCCTATGCTGCTACTCTGATGGAAGAATCAGGTAACGGGCATTTCTTATTCTGCAGTTCTGCTAATAATGTTTTGTTTCTCCCACAGTTGACAGGCCTGTCAGAGTGTATGCAGATGGAATATTCGACCTCTTTCATTCAGGCCATGCAAGGGCACTTATGCAAGCAAAAACACTGTTTCCCAACAGCTACTTGTTGGTTGGAGGTAAGAAGTACATTTTCTCTTTGTCTGGAAAACTGCTTTATAATGTGCTCCCTGAAAGGAATCCCTTTCAGAGTCTCATCACTAAAATCTCATGTGGTTAAGGCTCCCAATTTATCCCCTATTAACTCACATGTTCATTGCCTGAAATGTAAAACATTTAAAAAACTATAGGGGAAATTACATCATGTGATTTATATATCACTGATCCCCAGAAAGAGAGAGGGTAACAGCTTCATGGTTTCTCTTAATGCCTATCTTCCTGTGTTTGAGACATGATCCAGTTTATGTTTCTAAAGTTTTCTAGGAGGGTTAGGAGAAAAGCAATATTATTCAGATGTCAAATCTCGGAGAGCTGAAAGGGGTTCAGAAGGATTAAGGGTAAACAAGGTCATTGTTTATTTCCTTTGTGTGACCCACAGCACTTAGGATGATGTTGTGCTAACATGAGTGGCTTACAACAGCCCCAGTTACTTGAATTTATGCACAGTGTGTTAAAGAAATGGAGATTTATGTACCCAAATAATCTTGGTTCACAGTGAAGAGACTGACTGCATAAGCATGTGCAGAGAGAAGGGAGGTTATATGTGGAATGAAATGTTTCTTCCCCAGAAGGCCTACAGATTTCAACTTGAGTAAAAGGGACTAGGAAAACCTGTATCTCACCTCTGTGGCTTCTGAAAGCAGCTCATTCTTTCCCTGGGAGCAGTTTTTGCGGCATTACATGAACCAGGTACCATCAACTCTTAGGCCGCTACTGTGCAGACAAAGATGCTGATAAAAGACTATGTATCCGGGGTTTTTTGTTTGTTTGTTTTTTTAGTATTTCAGTATCTTCTGCAAGTTTAAAACTACTTTTTGAATGTTTAAGAGGAACCCATCTACAGATTTTGCTCAGGATGGTGACCATGTGGTTATTGAATGGAATTCTTTCCCAAAGGAAGAGACAGTAAAAGGCAGTGGTTACTGGACAAGTCCTGCAGAGAGAACCTGGGGCAGATAGAGAACCCAGCCCTTGTTCATTTCCCTTTATCTTGAGAGGAAGATCATGGCTACCTGGAGTCTGGTCCTAAGCTGCTGGGACCCTAGGGAGACCTCTGCAGTATTTGGGCTTTGGTCATTTTGGTGACTCAGATTTGGAGGTAGTTAGGTGTTGGCCACACTTAACAGGAACACTTGCTATGGCCCTGAGTTATCACACCAAAGGTAAGGACAAAGGAAACCTGCTGCTTTCCATATACTCTTGTAAGTTGGAGAAAGCAGTAAATTAATATTAGCAACTATCTAGGTCATTAGGCAACAGTGATTTCACTGATTCACTGAATGATCCCTTCATTTAACAACTACTTTTTTTAAAGATTTTATTCATTCATTTTTAGACAGAAGGGAAGGGAGGGAGAAAGAGACGGAGAGAAACATCAATGTGTGGTGGCCTCTCACCTGGCCCCCACTGGGGACCTGGCCTGCAACCCAGGCATGTGCCCTGACTGGGAATTGAACCGGCGACCCTTTGGTTCGCGCAGCCTGAGCTCAATCCACTGAGCTACACCAGCCAGGGCTAACAACTACTTATTGAGATCCTATTATGAGCCAGGCATTCTTCTGTACACTGAGGATGAAGCCATGAACAAAGCCAACTGTGTCCTCAGAGAACTTAGAGTTTGAGGACATATTGTAGAACTGTACACCTGAAACCTATATAATTTTATTAACCAATGCAGCCCCAATACATTCAGTTTTTTAAAAAGATTCAATATGACTATTGAGACAAGCTGGAAAAACAAGATTACCCTTAACTACATGAAAAAGTAATTTTCAGTATTCAATATTTTTTTCCAGTGCTCACTTTGCTTTGAATTCCTGAGTTGTATCCCTCGAGATATTTATCATTTGACAATACTTAGTAGAAGGAAGAGGCAAAGTGGTTAGGCAAAAATTTGCCTATTCTCCTAGCAACCATATTTTGTTTCTGAGACCCAGCTTCGCCTATATCAGAAACGTGTGCAAGACAGGCAGCTTTTACAGGTTCATGGTGCTTTGAATAGTTATTAAAGAAGGTTTCCATTTGGTTTGGCCTGAAGTCTTAACTCCCCACCCCTTGCAATGCAACACAGTAAGGTTTGCGTGGTGCCTTTCTTTTGTCAAGTAGGTAAACATGGTTTTGGACATAGAGGCTTTTTTGAGCCTGTTAATTTTAGGAAAGCAGACCCTTGGAAGCTGATCTGGAAATTAATCCCTTTACAGCTCCCTGTGCTTGGATAACCTCTTGAAAAGTCTTTGTGTATCCTCAGGGGTATGTGTGCCCTAGTTTGAAGACCATTCATTGCCTTAGACTGTATTTCCTGAGTATCACAAACTAACTTAATGGCAGACAATTCTATAGTGAGGACAGTTAGGGAGCCCTTTATGAATAGATATTCTGTGGTTGAAAGGCTGGCTCTTGATCATATATGTGCGGTTAGCAAATACACACTTATGAGGAGTTGAAAGAACCTTTATTAATTGTGGGCCCCCTTACATCTGCAGGTAGGCTTGTTGTGGGAATTCCCCTGGGCGGAGCAAGGACTTACCCAGTGCAACCATTCTGGTCTGGGCAAGTGCATGGACAAACACTTGCTTGAAATACTTGGTATTTGGCAGAAATCATTGATTCAGAAACCAGAAACTGTGATAACTGGAAGTAGTACCATCTGCCTCTCAGCTTTAGGTAGTAGCATACACTACACACTGCCATGATTTTTCACTATGATTGTAATACCTGCATTTCTAATTCAAAATTTTTAATTGATTTTAGAGAAGAAGGGAGGGAGAAACAATTTTTTGTTCCACTTATTTATGCATTCGTTTGTTGAATGCCATACAGGAGAGGAATAAAAAAATGATATGTCTTACTCTTACTGTATTAGACATACTCTTACTTACTTACTCTTACTATAGTAGACATAAACATTACTTCATAAATAAGGGTTTATGCTGTATTGTATTTTAATTGAAATTAAATATTCCTCTAAGTCTTTATTTTGCCTGACTAGTGGGAAATTCAGTGTCAGTCCGTGTTTGACTTCAGCTCCCCAGAGTCAAACAAAACTTCAAAATATTTACTGAAACAGGAGAAGGCCTTCCAGTCTTTATTGCAGCACGATTTTTGCGCTGCACTCCTCATCTGAGCCCGTGAAATGACTAGAAGGGAGCAGGTCCACTGAGCAAGGTGAGGCATCTGTGGTCTGTGCCCAGCTGGAACCCCAGTGTTCAGGGCAGCATGCCCCTCATCCCTAGAGGCTCTCCTTCTGGCACCTGCCACTTGTGGGCTCCTCAGGCCTTTGGTCTGTTCCTCATTTGGAGGAATCTTGTCTCTGTGTCTTCTTCATAACAGTGTTTCCCCCAAGGATCTCTAGCTTAAGGGAAACGGTAGCCAGAACGGCAAGCTGTCTGCCAGCAACTTGAACTTCACAGCTTCTGTGGGGGAGTTTGTAGTAAGGGGCTAGGCGCCTGCTTGGAGTGGGGGCAGGGAAACGACATAGCCAAATGAATATTGCCATCAATGGTCCTGTATTTGCACTGCTATTAATAAATGGTAAACGTTACTGAGCATGGCTCCCTGTTTGCACTGATGATCAAATTTAATTCTGAAAACTTTGCCATGTTTTAAGACAGACAACTGAGGCTTAGAGAGTTTAACTTTCCCAAGTAGCAGAGCTGGGATTAGAACCCAAACCAAATCTAAAGTTCAACTCCTATTTTACATTTTTTTCTCCTGAGGGTACCAGTAATATTTTTTTAATCTAAAAAAATTGTTCAAAAACAATTAAAAATGAATACATTTTCAAGTATAGTTCAATTGCATACAATTTTGTATTTGTTTCAGGTGTACAGCATGGTGATTAGACTTATAGGCAACTTCTGAAGTGATTGCCCCCAGTAAGCCTAGAGGTACCAGGAATATTTTATTCTGAGCACAGGGAGCTGCCAGGGTAGGTTAGCTGCAGCATGAGCTCCCAGATAGCTCAGTGAATTCATCCACGGAACACCATGGCTCAGAGTTCTCCATCTGGTTGTCACAGTGCATTTGCCAAGACCCAAGAACAACAGGGCTGCTCTGGGTGTAATTAATGTTTAGACAATAACTGGGCAGCATGTTCAGCTGCTTCTTGAGGTCACTCCTGGGATATGAAAATAGGACCCTGTATTGGCATAAACAGGATGTTGGTTTTCTCTGCGCTCTGTCAGGAGGCCATTATCTCGGCCATCTAGAAGTTACACCAAATCGCTCGGGTGCAGGTTCAAAAGGGGGTGGGCAGTGGAATATAATCTGGCCTAGTTTTGTGGTGTTTAAAGTAGAAAACTGATGGATCTGAAATCCATTTCTGCTCAATGTGATTCTGGAGGTAGCATTTTAGTAAAGTCCTAAAAGAACATTTAAAGTCTTAGATCAATTTTTAAATTGTACAGCTTGGCGCATAAATGGTTCCTGTTTATGGAGTCAAAAGCTAACACAGCCAGTAAATCAATACATAACAGTCATCATGGCCTTACTCCCTGCCTCCCCCGACAGTTGGCATGGTGGGTGATTCAAAACAGGCTGGGCTCTTTACTCAAGATACTCATAATATGCTTCAGGGGCTTTCAAATGTTGCATGCATCAGAATCTTCCCTGAAGGCTGTCAAAAGCAGAGCTGCCTGCCCCCACTCCAGACCCACTGTCTTAGTCCATCGGGGCTGCTATAACAAGACACCATAGACTGGGTAGCTTCAAAGCAACAGAAGTTTATTTCTCACGGTTCTGGGAAGCCCAAGATCAAGGCGCTAACATGTTCTCCTGCTGAGGGCCCTCTTCGTGATTCGTAGCTGGCACCTTCTTGCTGTTTTCTTACATGGTGGAAGGTTCTAGGGAGCTCTCTGGAGCCTCTTTTATAAGGCACTAATCCACCCTCACAAACTATGTACCATCGAAGGCCCCACCTTTTATTTCACTGACTTTGGGAGTTAAGATTTCAATATATGAATTTGGGAGGGACACATTCAGACCATAGCACCCACTGAGTCAAAATCCTGGGGAGTGGGACCCAGTCATCTTTATATTTAACAAGCTCTTTAGGTGGTTCTGATACTCATCAAGGTTTTCAAGCCAGCCACGTGGCTGATGGTATTTCACTAATATAAACCACCACTACACTGTTTTCTCTATTGTATTCTGTATGTGACTATACAGCATCTCAGGAAGTAGGTATAGGAGATATATAGACATACATTTGTGTATCTAGAGACACACTAGCCTCTACTTGCTTGTGTGGTATTGAAACATGCCTGCAGATAAATATACATCTATTATTTTAAACCATAGTAACCATTTACTGAGCATCTATATGCATCAGATACCGTTCATTCATTCAACAAATATTTGTTAAGAGCCTACCATGGGCCATCAGAAAATGAAACAAGAGAAAAGCCCCTGTCTCCCGGGATGTTATATTTGAGTAAAGGAACACAAGTCATAAACACAATTAAATAAGACAGTTATATGATGATGAGTACCATGGCAAGAAGTCCAGTGCAAGAGGATGGGGACTGCCAGGGGTGGTGGCAGGTTTGCAGTTTAGAATAGAGTGGTCGGGGAAGACTGGAGGGAGGACAGGGAGTGAGTCTTGTGGATATTTGAAACACAACTGTTCCAGGTTTAGGGAACAGAAAATGTGAAGCCCTGACCTGTGGAAGCATATTCCTGGTGGCTTCAGGAAACAAGAAGGAAACCAGGGGTTGGGGCAAACTAAAAGATGTGGTTAAAGAGGCAAGGAAGGGGTGGGGGTGTGGATTTTGTAGGAGGAGCCAGGAGGTCTCTGGAGGAGTTGAGCTTTTACTCTGGGGTAGATGGGAAGAGTCCTGAGCCTGGGAAGAGGTCTTAAGGGGATCATTCTGGCTGATGAAGACAGGAGGTGTGTAAGGCCGGAACCAGGACAGCAGTTGGGAGGCCTCTGCAGTAAGCCGTGGGAGTGATGGTGAATGGGCCGGGAGCCGCGAAGATGGTAAGAAGAACATGGCTTCTCGCTGCACTGGGAAGGCAGGGCCAGCAGTTTTGCTGACGGTTTGGATGTGGAGGGTATGACCCAGGGGCTTTTCCAAGGATCCCGGGGGTGGCCCTTGGCTGTTCTAGCTCTAAGGCCAAATTTGGTCTTGAAGGTGGGTTCATGATTTGGTTCCAAGAAAATGATTGCATGTGTGTTTTAAAATCCTATCTTATACACTTCAAATTTGTAAACGGATTGTCTGTACTTAAAACCTTAAAGAAAACAAAAGAACTCATCGAAGAAGCAGTCGGGCAGTCTGACCCACTGCAGCAAAACCCTTCCTGGGATGCTGGTAAATGGGGACCGTGCCCACATGACATTTCTTCCTGACGAGTAGTTAAGCTCTGGAAAGCTGCCTTCGCCAACAAAAACATATATTCTGGACAGGATAATGAATAGTATTTATTGTTCCATGCATTTCAAAGCACTTTTATGTAAATCCTCAAAAACTCCGTTCTAAGGCTGATAGTGGACATCATTGTTACCATCTCAGTTTAAGGGTTCAAAATGAACCTGAGATCCAGGGAGGATGAGAGGTGTGGGGAGAACAAACTCTGCTGAACAGACCTTGTATTTCATGACTTTCTCCTCTTGATTGTGTGGCCGGATGTGTAGTGACTGGTCCTCAGTCCAGGGAACAGAAGTATGCTGTGCACGTGCCGATGCACGTGAGTCACACTCGGGTTATTAAATACAGTGATCTAGCAAAGGAATTGGAACGGACTGTTCAAACCTTCTATAATTCAGGCCTCTTGGCTCCGTTCCTTCTCTCTCCCTTCTCTGTCTCTCTGATCATTTTATTTCTAAATACTCATTTTCACTGAAGGGTGGGATAGGGAAATAAAAAGATAATGAAAGTCATATTAGTAGCGTGGAGAATAGTTTTAATAAAAGCCACAGTGGAGAATGCAGTTGTAATTAGCACTAAAATGAAATTCTGAGTGCTAGTGGATTTCACCTTGCTTTGCTTTCCTGATCCTTTGTTCCTGCTAAACACTGAGTTCGATTATGCAAAGCACCTAGCGAGACTGAGCTCCTTTAAGACAAATACCATAGGATTTCACTCATATGTGGAATCTAATGAACGAACTGAACTAACAAGAAAAACAGAGACAGACTCATAGATGGAGAGCAGATGACAGCCAGTGGCGGGGGAGAGGTTAGGGGGTGGAGGGATTGAGCAAGAAGGAAGGACTCATGGACACGGACAACAATGTGGTGATTGCTGGGGGGAGGGGGGTATAAGGGCTAAATGGTAATGGGGAAAAATGCAATAAAGATTAAATTTTTTTTAAAAAAAGAAGCCATGTCTGTACTGGATGGCTGTGAGCAGGGCCGGGGCCAGTGTGCAGCATTTAATGCACTTGCTTGTTTCAGTTTGCAGCGATAACCTTACCCACAAATTCAAAGGCTTCACTGTGATGAATGAAGCCGAGCGATATGAAGCTCTCAGACACTGCCGCTATGTAGATGAAGTCATTAGAGATGCTCCATGGACACTCACGCCTGAGTTTTTGGAAAAACACAAGGTACTTATTCATTCTTGTTCTCTAAGTAGCAGAATTGGGAGTCTGGCTCTGCAGCCAATATCCAGAAAGCCCAAAGATGCTTCCAGTTTCTAAAAAAGCAACTTTCATTTGGTGTCACTTGATGTAGCACCTCTCTCCTGCCCAATCCTGGGGACTGATACTCTCTCACTTCTTCACTGTGAGCCCTGGAGCTAGAGCCCCAACCAGGTCCAGGTGTGCCCTCTATCCCTCCCTAACCTTGAGCAAAATATCAAACTCATTTACCTAAACTGTAAAATGGGGTGATACTGGTACTTTCCTCATGGTGCTGTTTTGAGGATCTAATGAATGCGTCCAAGTGGAACCCTTGAAACAGTGGCTGGCTCATAGCAAGAGCTCCAGAAATGTCATCGTCGTCAGCAGCAGCAGCAGCAGCCACAGCACTGTCATTATTTGTACTTATACATTTGCAGGCATTATTTTTCATGGAACAAATGAATACACATCTTATCCAGAAGGGCAGGGGTCAGCCTTTAAGGAAAAAACTTTATATCTATGATTTTGTGACCCCGAGGCTCCTACTGATAGAAGATTTGTATTAGCTGAAAACACGAAAAATTCTTTTGATTTGCATCAAATTATGTGCTTTGTATCTCCCTACCAGCCCCACATTAGGAGCTATTCTTTCCTTTTATAAGCAGCACAAGAAAAAAAATAAGATTAAGCTGTTCTAAGAGTTTTCTTGTCTATTTTTAAATTCACGATGCAGAAGAGAATAGAGAACACTGATAAATGTGCATTAGTAATAGCAGAGGAGACAATTTCCCAGCGAGAATAAAAAGAAAAAGGAAGAACTACAATATGATTTACTTCCAGCAATCACTAACACATTTTTACTAAGCATCTATTGTATATTCAACTTGTGCTAGGCATTATGGGGAGGCTCATGATGGTGATGACGGCTGCCACATACTGAGTATTCACCATGTGCCCAGCCCTGTGCTGAGTGCCTTGCTCTTCCACAAATCATATTCAATGTCATGGTTACCCTAAAACGTTGTTATTGTTATTATACGTTGGACAGGAGGAGGAACTAAGTTCTGAGTACTAAGAATAGAAGAATAACATTTATTGAGTACTTATTATGGACTAGTTATTACTATTAAGCATTTTTACATAATTATATCATTTAATCCTGTGATTCTCAAGTGGGGGCAAGTTTGCCCCCAAAGGACATTGGGCAATGCATGGAAACATTTTTGGCTGCCACAATCAGAAGGGTGCTACTGGCATCTAGTGGGTAAATGCCAGGGGTGCTACTGAGCATCCTACAGTGCGCAGGACAGAACCCCTCGAAGAATTATCAGCTCCAAACATCCCTGGTACCGAGGTTGAGAAATCCTGATTTAATCGATACCACCAGTTTATATGTTATATAGCTAGTAAGTGGTGGGGCCGGAATCATCCAGGCAAATTCAACTGCTACTCCAAACTACTTCTCAAGGTGGAATGCAGCTGTGTTATAAAGAGCCGTAAAAGCTCAGCAAGGATGTTTTTAGTTGATGTGGTAGGAAACAGGGAACTAGTGGAGAACAGCAGGCACGAGGATGACAAAGAGAAAATTCTGGTTAAGGAGGATCCCCCATGAGACAGAGGGATAGCTTGGAGAGGAGCCTGCAGTGAGGAAGGCCAGCTACAAGTTGGTATCAATAATCCTGGATTAGTGTAGTAGCAAAAAAGAGGAAATGAGGCCAGTTCCAAAGTGTTTGGGGCCTGTGTGAACTGGGAAAATGGAGGTGCCTTAGGAAGGGGACACCAGTTTTTAGGATGAGTTAAATTCCACCCCAGCGGTGACGTACTCTTCTCTCTTTCCAACAGATTGACTTTGTGGCCCATGACGACATTCCGTACTCTTCTGCTGGCTCCGATGATGTTTACAAGCACATAAAGGAAGCAGGTGAGGAGTTGTGGGCGCCCCTGTGCACTGTGGCACAATAAGCAGGTACAGTGAGACATCTGCCCTAGGCCTGCAGTGTACACATACCAGGTACTGGAATTTCAGAGGTCCCGCAGGTAGCCTTTACAAGACTCTTCACATGTGCTAAATGGTGCATATACTGGCTAGATAGTTATATAGGAATTAACCTGAGCCCCAAAGTACTCAATTTCCAGTTTGAGGCTCAATTTTAGAGCTCATCAGGCTAAAATCACAGGACCTTATGGAGGGGCAGTCATTTTCCTTATTCACAATGAAGTCCTCACAGCGAAATTATTTTATACTCCCGAGAAAGTCCCTTCCAGAAGAAGACAGATAACTGTCTAATTAACGACCAGGACTCCTTATCTGCAAAGTCAGTCCTGCCATATGTCGTCTTGTCATGTGATGACAATATCCTCAGGTACCCCATGCAGAGGCCAAAAAAGAAGGGATAAGTATTTGTAGATTTAGGTAATATATTTTCTTCCCAAAGCTGTTAAATGTTGTCGTGGAGGGCAGACATGGTGCCTGAGCTTTGGAAGCTGTCCCATTTGTCACTAAGCATTTCTGTTAAGGTCAGAGACTGGTCAACTCGCGGGTGTTCTTGGGGTGGGGGAAATGGAGAGGTGGGTTTCCTTCTATTGCAGACCCCCTGGAGTTAATTTCTTTGTCAAGTTCTGTGTTCATACTCCTAAGCTGCTGGATCACTGCTAGAGCTTTGTAACAGATCTGTGGTTTCTAGTCTCAGTGGGATTCTTGGGGCTCCTTGGTGACATGTATCACCCCTTCTTCCCCTCCCAACCAATTTATCTGTAACTCATGCATTCTTGCCTCCTCTTCTGCATCCTGAGGAAGGGGGTTTATTTTCTGTCCCAGGCTAACCTCTTGATCGAAATCTACCTTCTCCCTTCCCTGGAGCCTATTTTCTTTCATTCTTCTTCCTCTCTTTGCTATCCAAGGTTTTCACTTTCTAGTAGTTTATTCTCAGCTTGCAAGCATGGGGAGGTCTATAAAAACAAATGAAATAAACCCAACTCTTTCCTCTACACTCCCACTTCCCTCCTTCTCCAGCCACATCCTTGTCAGGCCTCCTTTTCCAGGTAAGTTGCAGGCACACCTCCCTGTCATTCCTCAGTCACCTGCACTCTGACTTCTGTCCATCCTCCCTCAGTTCTGCAACGACCTTCACACCACCAAATCCAGCCGCCTCATTTCAGCCCTCATCCGGGTGTAACGACCATGCTGGCCATACTCCTTTCTTAGATGCTCTTGTGCACCACTTATGGGAACACTTCTGGGACCTTTTAATCGCCCTTTGGTGTCTCTGGCTGCTCCTGGGTTTTATCATCAGTTTCTCTCCCTTGGGCCCTGTGCAGCATCTCCAGTCTAGGCTCTCTGCACTGCCTTCCGCAGGCCCTCTGGTCCAGGCATACCCTGTTGAGCTCCTTTGCTCTGTGTTCTCTGGGCCAGGAATGCCCTTCCTCCAGGCTTCTGTGCCTGTTCCAGGCCCAGGTGAGGAGCCAGCTTAGACATGCTCCCCCTACCCTGCCTTTCTTGGACACTCATTGCATATGGACCTCCCTTCCAGCTTCCTTCTCACGTCATCCTGATGGTTCCTTGGTGTGTGTCCCTAGCTAGAATGGAGTGCCACAGGCCATGGCCATATCTCCTCCATTTTTGTATCCCCAGCACAGTGCCTGGTACATGTGTAGTGTACATGAATGCTGAGGGGAAACAAGAGTACTTCTGTGGAGTATGATGGGGAGTTAGCTTAAGATGGAAGCCTTCCCAACACATGGGGAATAGACCCATTTAGATAATTTGCCACAGTTCTATTGTGTGGGATTGTTCCTATTATTTATATATAAGGATGATATTTTGGCCTGAATTATATGGACCTTTGCATCCAGTTTGTTTGCTTTTCATTGGCCTCTTGGCTCTGAGTCCCCCACACACCCCTTTACTGAAGAGATGCTGACCATGAAATTACAGGCAGACCTTGGAGATCCTTCCGGTTCAGTTCCAGACCGCCGCAATAAAGCGAGTATAGTACTCGCCACCATCATAGCCACACGCCCAGCAGAATCTCAGTGAGAGATGGAAGGGTTTGCCATTTGATTGGTTTCAAAAGTGACTATGATCTGAATGAAAGAGCTTTAAAGTTATATCTATGAATTTGCCTTTTTCTTGCTCTAATTATAACAGGCAAGAATATAAATCACAAATTATAGGTACTTTGGAGGGACAAATGTATAATGGAAAAATAGGCTCTGCTGTACCCAATACTTGTTATTTTTCTGAGCTGAGGTTTTTAGTCAATGTCACAGAGTTTAAAATAATCACCTAAGAATTAAAATAGTCATTGCTGGGATTTTGAAAATACCCTGCTTCCCCAGATTATGTCCATCTGGATTACTTAAAAAGACATATGGGGAAAAGGTAATTACTTTTATCCTCTTATAGGGTCAGATAGCTTTTCTGACCCTAAAAATGGAGATGTCTGAGATGGAGGGGGCAGTATAGTAACCTGAATTACTCAGCTTCTCCATCCCCTCCCGTCGACCTACTACTGCATGAGAATCTTGGAGCAGGGAAGAGTAAGGAAGAGGTGGGCTGGAACTGGTATTTTATCTAGAGATGGGTGCAGAAGGAGATTTTTAATGTCCTGGTTTATTTTTTTCTATTTTGCTTACCATCATACATCTCATCTGTAGACAGGCACTGTAGGTGCATCCGTGCATACCTTCCTACATAAATTAAATCATGATCTGGCCTGATACAGATACTCTGAGGTGAATTACCATATGCTTCACTGAGGGATTTCAAGAAGTCTAATATACACCCTACATTACACTTGAGCTGCGCCCATTGCTGACATTTGCCATCAGAGCTATCTTCCCTGTTCACGGGGCCCATTGGAACCCAACCCATGTTGGTTCCACCATCTGTCACCCTCTCCCTACTGCCACTTCAGCCTTTCCCTGGCACTCATGGACTTTCAGATTCTTGAGGTAGGATGGGCCCCTGAGAGTCACTAACTTAGTCTCCTATCCCTTCCTTGGCATCACTGTCAGCTTCTGGTAGACCTGATGCCTGTCCATCTCCTGTGATGGGGTGGGGAGCTCCCTGCCTCCACAGCCTGTTTCACCTTTGGATGGTTCTGACTCTCATTGGTTAACCCATGAGTCCCCTGAGTGCATCCCCAAGCCAGCAGTTGTTGGAGGGGAAATGGAATGCAAATATGAATAAGACAAACCCTAACCCTTGAGAGAGAGCAGGAACAGACATAAATACTGTTACCAAAATATTACAAGCCTGTGATGGGGCCTATATAGCAGGCTAGGGAGGCATGCCCGATGGTGGGAGTGTGTGAAGGAATGCAGCATATTTGGAGGAAATCCACAGTGCTTATGTAGAATAGGGTGTGCAGAGGCAAGAGCAGAGGTGGAGACTGGCAGGACAGGTGGTTTAGGCTTAATTCTGTATGTCACATGAACCTAGCTGCCACTCTGACTCGGGGGAGTACCATCAGCAGGTCTCTTGTAGGGGAGTGACCAGCTAATGTTGGCTAAGAGAACAAAAGTAATTTCTATAACTGAACTTACTTAGAAGCCCCCGTTTCCAGGAAAAAAAAAAACCCCTGCTTAATATTTGAAGTAATTCAGACTTTTCTAGGTTTGCACTTAGATTGTATTGAGTCAACATGGGGCCTTTTTCTTCTGGTGTTTTCTGGGCCTACGTATTGGCCTGTCATGGGGTAGAGATCTGGTTCTGGCTGACCTTAGATTTTGGGGTATCAAGTCCTGCTCAGCCATCACCTGTGGCTGCCAAGCCCTCATCACAACCCTCTGACACTCAGTCACATTCTCCATCCGTTCCCCAGCCACCTTCACTCCCTGTGCTACTAGTGTGCCAGCCAGCAGTCATGCTGATCTTAAATCTCAGCTACCTTCAGTCTTCCTAGAGAGGGTCACTGGAAACTTGGAAAATGTCCCCCATAATTTTCTGGAGGGCAAGGGAAACACAGGTAGTGGGAGGGAGCAGTATCAGGCCCTGCCTGATATGCCCGTCATGAAGAACCCTCTACTGAGGCCTCACCTCCCCACCAGAGTTCCTGGAGGTAAACAGTGTGCCAGATCCTCAGCTTTGGGCTTTCTCAGGGGTCTCTTCCCTGCCCCTGGGGCTTGAACCTGAGCGGGGGGCATGGGACAGGCCCTGCTCACATTCTCTGGCTTCGCTGCTTGTCTCCTGATCCCTGTCTGGGCTCTTTCCCTCAACCCCAGGAGGGGCTTTTCTTCCCCTTGTCCATTTCTTGTCTCCCCCACTCCGGGTCTTACGGTAAAACATTCTGTACCCTGAGTCCACTCAGCTTTTGGTTCTTAACAATTAGAGGGACACTTCTGGGATTTAGAAAACCTTTTTGTACTCCTCAAAGCCTGGCTCCTAAAGGTAAGGCCTTACCTTTCATAACTATCCTTTTTGAAATGAGCCTTCACAAGAGCCTGTTTTAGAAGTCAAAAGCTGAACGCAGTCTACTGGATTCTTAGTTCCATCTACCTTCCCTTGACGTGGGGAATCTCCATGCAGCCCCCAGCAGGGCTGGTGGTCAGTTCTGTCCCCGTGCTCTTAGAAAGGGCTCCCTTGGTGGTCAGGAGCATTGGGTAAGAATGGGAGGCCTGACATTCTCAAATCCTGATCTTGTTTGAAAGGCATTCCAAGAAAGGAAACCCAATACAATCCAGACTTGCAGGGCTGCTGAGGACCATGTCCAGGAGGGGGAGAAACTGGCTGATACAGCAGTTACATCAGTTTAAGTCTTTGTAAGATCTGAGCTGTGAGCCAGCTGCTCTAAAACTGTCATGAGGACCTGGTAGAGACCAGTGCTTGTCAAATGGAAATGTGCCTACAAATCCCTGCAGGATCTTTTTAAAGTGCGGATTTTGGATAGGGGGCCTCGAGGGACCTAAGATCCCCATTTGTGATGTGCTCCCAGGCTGTTAGAAACTGTGAGTCTATATACCTGACCTAGGGTAGTGAGAATCTAGACCGAGGATTCTGGTTCACCCAGCGTTACCCCCAGGGTTAATTGAATCAACATTTCCTGGGGTGACAGTTCCTCCATCACCCCAGGAACAAAAATAAGAACAAGCATTTGATGATGGTTTTACTTCTGGGTGAATGGCCTCTAGTGAGCTAAGAAAAAGTTGCTTTCATGATTTTAGGGAATCAAACCTCAAGTCTACTTGTTTAGATGTAGGAACAGGTCCAACATTTTTCTAACTAAGCAATCCAGCACCCTATTGTTGCATAAGAAATTACTGCCACAGTTAGTGACTTAAAAGAGCCACTTTATTTTGCTCGTGATTTTTGTGGGGCGGGTTTCACCAAGGCTTTGGCTGGTTGGTTCCTGCCTGGGGTGTCTGAAACAGTTGTTGTCAGCTGTTGGCTGCTTTGCAGTCATCTGAAGTTGCAACTGGACTGGAGGCCCCAAATGGGGCACTCACGTGGCTGGCAACAGAGGCTGGCTCCCCACAACGTGCTCAGTTGGACTTGACACTGGAGCACCTGCACATGGCTGCTCCATGTTGCGTGGGCTTCTCACAGCATGGTGGCTGGCTTCCAAGAATATGCATCTTAAGAGGAGGCATCTGGAGGGCTGTCCATCTCAAGAGAAGCTGCACACTACTTCTGACCTACCCTTGGAAGTCACCCAGTGTCACTTATACCACATTTGATTTGTTACAAGCAAGTTACTAAGGCCAGCCCAGATTCCAGGGCATGGGAATTGTGCCCATGTTTAATTCACCACAATTCCAATCTCCAAACCGAATAGTCAGGTGGTATTTCACTTGCCTAGGGAGCACGGGCATAAGACTCTGTGTGACTTTTCATATGCACAGGGACCCTTTCTTGTGGTCCATTGAGCTGCTCTGCTGAGTCCTTACCAAGGAGAGGCCCACAGGGGCTCAGGTTTGGGGCCCAGGTAGAGGAGGCCGGAATGCTATTAATTGTGGAAGAAAGATGCTCAGCAATGGCCTAAGCATCCACATTTGGCTTTTATACTGAAAGTGTATTTCGAAAGTCAGAAATCACTCGAAATGAAGCCAGAGCTATCAAGGGCATGAATTAAACTGTATAGCACTCTGCTCTGCTTGTCAGGGCTACGTGTCAAAGTCCTGCAGCCAACCAGGACGACGAGATGGAGCCTACATGAAGTAGACTGTAAGGTCCGCATTACTCATCATCATTCTAATATTGCCTACTACTGTTGAAAGTTTCCTTCATTAACATGTGCTTTGCTGCTGCTTAAAATAGCTCCATAACCAAACGCTGCAATTCTGAAAAGCACGATAAAAAAGGTTCTCTGATCATGCTCATTACTGAATATTTTTAGCAGAGCAATAATTAGGATGTGGAGGAAGCCGGGTGCCTCATTATATCAGCAGAGGGCTTGGCTTGTTTCAGAGACCTACCTCTCAACCAGCCAAAGCAAATCTCTCCCCAACACCAACTTTCAGTTCTTTAGCTACAGAGACCTCGCCCTGTGGCTTCAAAGCAAGGGTGAGCTCATGTCGCCAGTGCCTAAGTGATTTGCTGAAGTCCATTAATAGCAAGAGAATCTTAGCATTTCAGCAGGCAGGGGTGGGGTGAAACCTCTCTCTGCCGAAAGATGGGGCATACTTCTCACCAGAAAGCTCCCTGCTGCTCCTACCAAGGTGAGGCTATTATGTGACCCCTCCCCTCGCTGCCCCCCCCCCGAACTTGGAACCACTCAGTTCCCCACCCACCAAAGCACCTCACACAGCTGAGTCACATGGGTGCTGTTTATATCCATGCATTTAGCTGTTTGCATCCTCTGCCTTCCATCTGGTTTTCTGGAGTCCACCTTTTTAGAAGATGATAAAAGAATTTTTTGGTCTAGTGGCAACCCCACCTCTGTCCTCTGAGTCACAGGATATTAGAAACCAGATGCTTTGTCTCTAACGTCAGCAGTGCCACCCTGGTGCTGCTACTGTGAGTGTGCGGTGACAGCAAAAGAACGCTCCAAAGAGACACCCTGGGAGGGTCCAGAAGACTAAAAAGTTCACCCAGGTTGACAGAATCAGAGAAAACCGGATTTGGAAAGGCGCTTAGAGATCGGTATTCATCTAGTCATTAATTCAACCGATGTTCCTATAGTGCCTGCTTGACACCTGCCGCTGAGAATGAGACATGAGCCGTCCCTTCCCTCATGTTAGCATATAGTCAAGTGGGGAAGACAGCTATTGAGCAAGTTGTTCTATAAAGACCTTGGAATATTTGAAGGAAAAGGGCAGTTGGGCCTTGGTAGGGAAATAGCAACCAGAAGACCCAGTCAAGGGTTGAGAGATTTCCTTGAGGAAGTGACACGACCGGGAGTGAACAAAGTGGAGTGTGTTTGTGGCAGAGTAAGGGGAGGGGCTCAGCCTGTTGCCCAGCACCATTGACTGCAGCGAGAACGGGGCCCCTGAAGCTGTGTGGCACGGGAACTTGGCTCAGGGAGTATAGGGGGTGCAGAGGGTTTGAGATGAGACTGGAGAGAAGCACAGGAAAGAGATGCTACAAGTTGCTGCAGAGCCAGGTTAGGGATTTGGCTGTAAATACAGAGGACAGTGGAAAGCCCACAGAGGGTGTTGGGCAGGCATATGACTTGCACTGTGAAAGACTGCTCTGTGATCTTGCTGTGTGGAGAGAGAATTGGGGGGACAAAAAATGGCATCTCTGGAGACTGCTGTTGAGGCTCCGTGGAAAAGATGATGTTAGATCGGTTTAAATCGAGAGTGGAGAAAAGTGGGTCAACTGGGGAGACATGTACGAGGTAGATTGGCAATTGGAAGGAAATTGGGTGTAAAGCAGCGGTGTCTGTCTAACCTTTGGCATCTCTGGGCCACATTGGAAGAAGAAGAGTTGTCTTGGGTCACAAATGGCACAAAAAATCACCAAAAAATCTCATTATGTTTTAAGTAAATTTATGATTTTGTGTTGGGCCACATTCATAGCCATCCTGGGACACATGTGACCCGTGGGCCACAGGTTGGACACCCCTGGAAGAGTGAGGAAGAGGGAGCTGGCATGGATGAGATCGAGGTCATCTTGTCTAGCCACCTCATTTCTGAGCTCTGGAGACTGAGATTAAGTAACCTACCTTCTGAAGCTTGAGAAACTGCCCAGGTCTACAAACCAAGAATCCAGCCCCTCATCTCCAGGCTCCATCCATCATGCCACCCCGTGCCTGATGTGTTTGACTGAGTAGCCATAATCATACTGGGTAGAAAGATCTCAATTGCCAACATAGCATTACAGTTGGCTGTAAGTAAGTTCTTTTGGAATTTGACCTCCTCTACTTTTTTTTTTTAACTCAGTCCCACATATTCTGGATGAAAGGGCCTTTGAGTGGTGAAATCACCATGCAGAGTAGAACAGTCTTAGGGAAATAAAGTCATCTAGTACCCCACGAGCATGTCTTTAGATCAGAGACCACAAAAATAGTACACTTGTTCTTTTTCTTCAGCATAACGTGACACAGATCTCCTTGGGGAAGAAGGGGGAATGCGGTAATGTGAGTCACTGACTCAGTTATTATTCTCCATTCACTTATTCACTATGCATTCATTGTGCCCTTTCCATGTGCTCCATCCAGGGGCACTGAGCCTGGTGCTGGAGAAGCAAAGGCAGTCAAGATATAATCTGTGCTTTCAGAATGTTCTCTTTCTACAAGGAGACAGACATTTAAAAAACTTCTGTTAATGGGAGATGTGCTACATAGCTGCACGGGGCACCATTCTCAGTGTATGTCCTCAGTGTTGTGGATTCTGCCCAGAGGTGTGAGGAAAGACTTTCCAGAGGCATAACCTCAAAGCTGGATGCTGCAGGATGAGGACAAATGATGTGGCTGATGTGAGCAGGGGAGGAGGATTCAAGGCAGAAAGGAAGGGCTGGGTCTGAGCAAACGCCAGGAGCTGGGTGAGTGTGTGGTGCATCCTGGGAACAGGTCTAGAAGAATGAACACTCAGTATTTACAGCAGAAAAGGAGCATACAGAACTGAGCCAGATGTGAAAACCTCCCTGACACACCCAGCAGTTCACCTTTGCCCTGGAAAGGAGGATGAAAGAAGATGGATCAGCCAAGTGCATCTTAATTTTTTCTCTTTATCTCATTTTTACTCTTTCAACAGGAATGTTTGTTCCAACTCAGAGAACAGAAGGCATCTCAACATCAGACATCATCACCAGAATTGTCCGGGACTATGATGTTTATGCCCGTCGCAACCTTCAGAGAGGGTACACAGCCAAGGAACTGAATGTCAGCTTTATAAATGTAAGTGTGCCACCTCGTACCTTCTGTGGACTACCACATCACACCACTACCACTGCCACTGTTTATTGAGCACTTACTATATGCCACTCAGTGTTTTTGATGTTTTACACATACCGTCTCATTCAAGCCACATAACAACCCAGTGATTTATTATTATCCCCATTTTACAGATGGAAAAACCAATGTCCAAAAGAGTAACATAAGTCAACTAAGGCACACAGGTAGTGAGTTTCACATTTTACAAAGGAGCTGCCTTGCTTCCCTCCCCTCATCCCAACCTCCCTCTTTAGAGCTCTCAGACTCAAGTCAAGGGTTTCTGGGAGATCCACCCTCCTGAAAGGCAAGAGTTCGCTTCTGCTCAAAGGGGAGGAGGGAGGCTCAGAGAGACCATGGAAAGCTCAACCCAGAGAAGATGCCTTCTTGTTCTAACACTTTAAAATTTTCATTTTATTAAGGCCTCACAGATGCTTGCTAGACACCTTAACAGCTATTTTTTTTATTGTCCAGAGAAATTACAGCTGCTTAAATAAAGCCCGAAGTCTTTGGTTTCCTTGGATATTTCTGCTGTATTGTTCCCACTGAGCTGCTGTTAGCTTAATAATAGAGCAACTGTTAAAACAATCTTTAAAACAAGCAAAACATGCTGTTAAAAAGCAAAGAGGGCAGCCCAGTTGCTGGAGGTAATGTTATCAAGTCCGGACAGCCGTGTTTGCCTAGACCCTGATGAGCCCATGTAGTTGATTAAAACAAGAACTCTCCATCTACAGAAGTTCCGCTCCCCAAAATAGATACTGTATTTTTCAAGAGGGATTTTTCTACAAAACTAGATGCTTATAATTATGCATAGCCATAATTATCCAGCAGCTTACACAAATCGATCACTAGTACCTTCACAATGAGGAAGGGCTCATTAATTGTAAATCGGGGATTATTAGTTGTCCCTCATGAGGTGGGGGTGTTGGCAGCCCAGGCTCTGTGGCTTCACACAAGTCAGACAACAAAGTAGAAAATGTGGGGTTCAAGTGACATCTGAATAAGTGGCTGCAAAGAATTCAAAGTGATTATTCTGCATTCTCATAGAGAATAAATCCCTGGTTATTTCAGTAAATTAAACTGTTCTTTTAAACTAAATTCAGTCAACCATCCAAGCATCTTGAGCCATTTCCAAAAGTTCTCACTCATTCTCTTTAAGCGGCCTTTGGATAAGCCGCTTAGCTCAGGGGACCGTGTAGTTAGCAAGGATGCTCTCATGGCCTTTCTGTGACAACCAGCCTGGCTTCAGCCCAGCGATGGAATCACATGTGTTAGATGGGCGTGTAGATGAATCACAGAACCTCAGAGGTGACAGGAACCTGCTAAGGGTCAGTCCCCCAGTCCAAGTCCCTGCATTTAGAAATGAGGAAAGCTGAGCTCAGAGGGGCTGTGATCAAGGTCCCACAAGCAAAGTAGATGGGAGGCCACAGCAGCTGCCCCTCCTCATGACTCCCAGTCCAGTGCCCATTCTACTACTACTACGCGCTGCCTCTGAGAGCTGGGCGTAGTAACCATATGTTAAAAATAGCCGAGTGGCAGCCGTACAGCTCACACCCACCCTGAGACTGCAGTTAAACTTGGAAGGTCTAAATCAGGGAATCTTGACCCAGTTTAGCAATATTACAATTGCCTCAAAATATTCTGAAATATGAAATGAACCTCAGTCCCATGTAGAGAAGAAAAATAGTAAGACTTATGACCTATTTAGGAGGAACTGTATCATGATGTCATGGAGGGGAAGACCCCCTGTCTCATGTTATTTTCTTGGTTTTGATACCACTCTCATCAGGTAAAGGGATTAAATGCATATGCCGCTTAATAGTAATGAAACAGACCACAAACACTGAGCTTTTATTAAATACTAGGCTGTGCCAGAGCACATTCTGTGCATTATCTTACCTAATTGTTACAGCAGCTCTATAGGATGGGGATGATAGTTACCCCATTTTACAGATGAGGAAACTGAGGTTTAGAGGTGACATGTGGCTTGCCTAACATGCAATGCCTTCCAGGCACACTGAAAGGCTATAGGAAAAGGAAAGTCCCAGTTAAGAGAAGCTATCGGGATAAAATCTTTCTCCATCACCAAGGGAATTGATGCAGTTCAATTAGCTTAATGGAAAATATCATTACAATGAAAATGTGAGTATAACGCATGGATTCTGAGGCCCAGCCAATGACCCACTGTTTCAACCGATAGTGGTTTTAACAATGTCCAGTAAAACAGAAGACTCAGGCAGCCTCTGAGTGGCCATTCTATGTACAGTTTATACTTTTGTCAAAGTCTCAGCAGAATTGAGGGGGTGTATTTGCCCAATATCTACCCATAATAGTAAGAATATGTGTTTTTGGTTTTTCTCTTAAATGAGTGAATTCAACTAAGATGTTTATTAACGTCTTAAGAATATTAAAACCACTTGCACTTCACTTTACATACCCAGCAAGACTAACAACAAGGGCCTTGTCTTATAAGAGATGCGCCTTCCTGTCAGTCCAGCTCTGGGAAACAGTAACACCCTGACTCTTCAGGTTAAGAACGCACACAGGTTGAAGTAAGATATAACTATCGTGCGAATGCTGATCTCTCTCATGCGCTCTCAGATAAATGCTTTTTTTTTTCCTTTAATTTTTGACCAGGAGAAGAAATACCGCTTTCAGAATCAGGTAGACAAGATGAAAGAAAAGGTAAAGACTGTGGAGGAAAGGTCAAAGGAGTTTGTGAACAGAGTGGAAGAAAAGAGTCATGATCTAATTCAGAAGTGGGAAGAGAAGTCCAGGGAATTCATCGGCAACTTCCTAGAACTGTTTGGGCCCGACGGAGCATGGGTATGTCATTCTTTCACTTGGGCCCGCAATGACAGGTGTTTTCAGTAACCACTTTGCATGGAACCACTCAAGGGTGTCTCTTACCTCAGTCTCATTTGTGGCCTCCACTTTGGGCATCCATCAGCCTGAGTGACTTCACGTTCATGTCATTTCCTTATTTAGTTCCTGCTCTACCCCTCAGTACGCTACCCAGGAGTACCCAGAGCCAGCTCTGGCCTCTCTTTTGATTTCTTGTTCAGAGCTTGAAGCTATATGGTAACCACTGAATGTTATTACTGCAGAAGTGGGTTCCGTAGCTCATCCCGGGCTCCCCGTTGGAGCAGATGCAAAGCTTGGGGGTAAGGGTGAACTGGGTCAGTGGCATCATGCAGCTTGTATTGTAAGACAAGACTAAGTGGCTCTTGGATCAGCCAGGGTAGGAGACTGCAAAAGAAATGTATCTGCCTTGGTAGCTTTTGTTGGAACTGCCCTCTCTCGTTGGTTGGAAGAGAGAGAAGAGGTAGGATTTTTCCCTGCATCTGTGCCCCTCATGCCCCGATTGCCGTTTTCCATGGCACGTATGCGCTGGCACAAACGTCTTTGGGGACTGTGGCCACAATCTGAATCTTAAAACTGAGAGAGAGCCCTGGCTGGTGTAGCTCAGTGGATTGAGTGCAGGCTGGGAACCAGAGGGTCCCAGTTCGATTCCCCGTCAGGGCACATGCCTGGGTTGCAGGCCAGGTCCCCAGTGAGGGCCATGTGAGAGGCAACCATACATTGCTCTTTCTCTCCCTCTCTGTCTCCCTCCCTTCCCCTTTCTCTAAAATAAATAAATAAAATCTTAAAAAAAAAACTGAGAGAAAATGTCAAGGGTCTGTCTCTTGCCTGAATTCTAAAGAAAATTCTGGAAACCACCTTGTACTCTGTTGATATATTCTATTGTGCCTGCACTTCCAGAGTAAATAACCAGTATTGTTAGCAGAGTTAATGAGGGTTCTATGAAAGAAATACTTCTACAGCTAACTTTCCCTTTCAAACAAAAAGAAATGATTCCATTTGATTTCCCTGATTTTAAGTAGCCTAGATTTCCTATTATGACATGAGAAATCTCTAACAAAATCCACTTTGGCTTAATTATTTTATTGATGGGTTGTCACTCCTGCCTCTCTGTTCATTTGAGCTGGTTCATTATAGGATTATCTAAAAGTAAAACACTCAATTAGTAATAGAAAAAGAACAACGTTTGAGAGTTTGAAGTGATGCTTTGCTTAAAGCCTAGCAGCCTATGAGTAATTGTAGACATGGATATTGCAGGCCAACCACCTCCTATTGGCTGAGTCTGCAAGGGGCTGCTTGAACCCTTGTTGACGTCTGGAAAGAGATGGAAAGAATGGAGGAGCCACGGGCTGTATTCCTTTTCATTTTCCCGGGCCATGTTACAATGTTCCCTCAGATCGGTTCGACGCATAGGACGTTATTAAGGTCCTTGCGTGTGCACAGTACTACGGAAGGACACGAAGATAAAGTGCAGACCCCGTTGTCTGGTATTCCATGATCGCTAGAACATAAAGCCTGAGGTTTCCCATTAATCCAGTGTGTAATTGAATAGTTCACATTTTTTCACAACTAATTTTCAGGCTCTGAAGAAACAGCTAATGGTTCTTTAATGAAACCACGTAGGTATTAATTTGCCTATGGGGATTCAGAAATGTGTCTTTGCTGTGAAGCTGTACTATTGTAACTCACGGGGGCAAGTGTTTTCTCCGTTTGCAGTGAGCAAAGGCAGGAAAGGAATATAATTTCATAGAAACTTTACGTAGACCCTAGTCATTTCAGGCTCCCGATGAAGGTGAAGTAGTAGCTGGAATTGTTCTAGGGGATCTGGTGACAGTGAGCTGAGGTGATTTTTAAGAAATGAAACCCAGCTTAGAGACTGGAGATTTTTCTCCTTAGAAGTTGCTATTAGTGTCAAAACTGTTATTAACATTAATTTACCGTAGCAGCCAGACTTAGACATTACTTTTTTCTGTTGACATTAAAAGTACAGGAATAGTTACAAGGATGTTGAACGCCAAGATAAGTAATTTGCTTTTCATGAATATGCTATTATTATAATAATTCTTTATTTGTGGATTTGGGACTGGAACGCATTTCTTAAAATAGAGGATCTACATTATCTGAAAATACAGTAGTGGTACAAATAACCCAAACTTGAAAAGGCAGAAAATAGAAGGGTTTAAGGTTCAGAATTTGGTACAACAGGATTGTCGTATGTAGCTTATAGTGGGTATTCCATAAATGTTTCTGGATTGAATGAATGGATGTATAATGACGGCTTATTCATAGAACCTCCCAACATCTGCAAAGGATATGGTGAGGCCCCAATGTTCCATCCATCTATATTGATCTATATATACAGCAATATATACAAATAGATATGGGGCTGGATACAAAACTTGGTTCCAACTTGGTGTTTGGTGGATCAGATTTAAGCAGGCGGACTTGCTTGGCTTGGCCCTCAACAATGTTTTAAAATTTCTTTGAGGGCACGAACTCTCTAACTGCGGTGTCCACACCACGCCCCACTGTTCCTCCCTGCTACCTCCTCTAAATGGACTCACATACTTATGCTGCCCACCTGTCTTTAGGGAATATTTGTGTTTATTCCTCATGGCGTAGAGTCTTTAGGTCTCCCCAGGTGACCTCATATTTGATAGCAAAACCATGATATAAAATGCAAACCCTCACGTTCCATCTGAGTGGAGAGTGGTGGTGGCGGTGACAGTGTGACTATCTAGAGCAGCGGTGTCCCAACCTGCGGCCCGTGGGCCGCGTGCAGCTCAGGATGACTATGAATGCGGCCCTACACAGAATCGTAAATTTACTTAAAACACGATGAGGGTTTTTTGTGTGTGTGATTACGTGTCACAATGTATTGAATGTGTGACCCAAGACAATTCTTTTTTTTCCATTGTGGCCCACAGATGCCAAAAGGTTGACTACTCTTGGTCAAGGCTGTATAGCAGGTTAAACTCTTTTTCCAAAGTCTTTTATAGCCACTCTACCCATTTGTAACCACACAAGAAGGTAATATTGCAGCCGTGTTATAGATAAAGGAACAAAGGCCTAGAAAAATTGTGATGCTTTCCTATGGTCTCACAGGAGTTTGGATCTATTGGGATGGAGTTCAGGGCCAGGCCACTTTCTCCCAGCTAGCACTGTGTCCTTTGTGATAGGAACATCCACAGGATGCAGTCACTTTGCTTCATTTCAGGGTGTGGCTTTCTGGAGAAACTGAGGTATTCCCAAAACCTCTCTAAGCTTTTGTGACAAAGCCAGTTGCCAAAATGGTACTTTAGGCCAGGTCATCTAGATTCAGGAGAGGTGCTGTTGGCCCTCCTAAGCAAGCCAAGGTCATGGTGTCTGTGGCTGTATTCGTTATCTGTTGGTGTGCAATAAATTACCTCCAAAACTTAGTGACTTTAACACAACAAACATTTCTCTTTTTTTTTTTGTATATTTTCTTGATTATGCTATTACAGTTTTCCCAGTTTCTCGCCCTTTACCCGCCTCCGCCCTGGCCCCCCAACCCTCCAGCATTCCCCCCGCCTTAGTTTATGTCTGTGGGTTGTATATATAAGTTCTTTGAGTCCTCTGTTTCCTATACCATTTTTGATCTCTCACCATCTATTTAATGCCTACCAGTTATGCTTCTTCCCTGTACCTTTTCCCCCTATTCCTTCCTTCCCCCTCCTCACTGAAAACCCTCCATGTGATGTCCATTTCTCTGACTCTGTTCCTGTTCTAGTTGTTTGCTTAGTTTTTGTTTTGTCTTTTTTTTTAGGTTCATTTGTTGATAGTTGTGAGTTTGTTGTCATTTTACTGTTCACAGTTTTGATCTTTTTTTCTTATTTAAGTCCCTTTAACATTTCATATCATAATGGCTGGATGATGATGAACTCCTTGAACTTGACCTTATCTGGGAAGCACTTTATCTGCCCTTCCATTCTAAATGAAAGCTTTGCTGGATAGAGTCATCTTGGATGTAGGTCATTGCCTTTCATGACTTCAAATACTTTCCAGCCCCTTCTTGCCGGCAAGGTTTCTTTTGAGAAATCAGCTGATAGCCTTATGGGCACTCCTTTGTAGGTAACTCTCTCCTTTCCTCTTGCTTTTAAGATTCTCTCCTTATCTTTAATCTTGGGAGGCTTAATGATGATGTGCCTTGGTGTGTTCCTCTTTGGGTCCAACTTCTTTGGGACTCTCTGGGCTTCCTGGACTTCCTGGAAGTTCATTTCCTCCATTTCTTATCTCATACATTCTATGAAGGCCAGGAATCAGGAAGCGGTTTAGCCTGGATGGTTATGATTCAGGGTCTCTCATGAAGTCGCAGTCCAGATGTCAGCTGGAGCTGCAGCCATCGAGGGCTGGAGCATCCTCTTCCACACTCACTCACATGACTGTTGACTGGATACCTCAGTTCCTTACCACATGGGCCTTTGCACGAGACTGCCCAAGTGTCATCAAGACATGACAGCTTCCTTCTCCCAGAGTGAGTGACAGAGGAAGAGTGACCCAGACAAAAGCTATAGTCTTTTAAAAAAATTTTTTAGAAATGTTTCAATTACAGTTGACATACAATATTACATTAGTTCCAGGTGTAAGACAGTGATGAGACATTTATATGCCTTATGAAGTGATCACCCCAAATAAGTCTAGGATCCACCTGATACAGTTTTAACAATATTATTAACTGTGTTCCATATGCTCTAACTCTGCATCCCTGTGACTGTTTTTATAACTGGCAATTTGTACTTCCTAATCCCTTCACCTTTTTTACCTATCCCTCATTTGGCAGCCATCGGTTTGTTCTCTGAACCCATGGGTTTGTTTCTGTTTTGTTTGCTGGCTGGGTTGGGGGAAAGGCTCAACAAAGGAGACAACTATCCTGCCCCCTGCCCCTTCAGCCTCCACCCTGAAGCTAGTCAATCCAGTTCCTCTCTTATGTCCCTGTCACCTCTGAGCTGCTGCCCCTGCAGTAGAGCCCAAAGCAAGTGAAGTTGTGAGCAAGCCAGTCTGTGTGCAGGCCCCTCAAGAGGGTGCCTCAGTCTGCAGTGGCCCTCCGTCTCACTGGGACGCAATCTCCACTGTCTTTCACAGCCAGACAGTGTGGGGACTCCTCTTCCAGCACTGGCACACTGAGCTGGGGAGCCCTTGCTCCTCTGGGGGGGACCTCTGCAGCTGGGAAATCCCTCCTCCCTCCTAATTCTTAGTCACCACACTGCAGGTGTGGGACCTGCCCATTCCACATCTCCACCCCTCCTACCAGTCTGGGCGTGATTCCCTAGTTATAGGACTCCTGTGCAGCTAGTCTTCAGGTGTCTCTCAAAGATGTTATTCTATACTGTGGTTGTAATTGTGATGTGGTCGTGAGAGGAGGTGAGCACATGTTTACCTATTCTGCCATCATGACTTGAAGTCCAAAGTCTTTTATGAGTTAATAACAGAGGTGAGAAACAGAATTTCTGACATATGCCATTGGTCACAGAGACACCATCTGGTAGATTTGGGGAGGACAATACACACGGATGTGAATACCAGGAGATGGTAGGGCTATCTTGGCAGCTGGCTAGCCCAGCTGCTTTTGAGAATTTGAAGCAAGCAATCTACTTCTCAATCACTATAATAGATTATCTGTTCCCAATTATTTGTCTGATTGGTGGATGATCAGAGCGCAACATATTTTTCAATCTCATCAGCTACCACTCCACTTATTTATTAGCTACAGTCACGCACTGCATAAAGACGTTTCAGTCAATGATAGACTACATATATGATGGTGGTCTCTTAAGATTATCATGCCACTGAAAAACTGCTATCACCTAGTGACATCATAGCCATTTAGCACAATGCATTACCCATGAGTTTGGGGTGATGCTACTATAAACATACCTACCATACTGCCAGTGGTATGAAAGGATAGCACATACAATAACTCAAGGATATAATACTTGATCATGGTAATAGATGACTATGTTACTGGTTTACATCTTTGCTATATTATACTTTTGTCAGTACCTTAGTCATTGTAGTTATAAAGTTTGCTGTAAAAGAGTATGCTGTGTTACACCAGCAGCAGCCTCATGTTGATTGGGTCCCTTGATTACATTATTTTCTCTTGTACTTGATTTAATCCGGTGTTTTGTTGTAACATGCTGCATAGGCCCGAAGCCATAGAGCCTAGGTGTAGTATACGTCATCTAGGTTTCTGTAATTGTACTCTATGATGTTCACATAACAACAAAATCACCTAATGACATTTCTCAGAATGCATACTTGTTGCTAAGTGATACATGGCTGTTGGTGCCTGATTCTTGTAAACAGTCTTGACTCACACTCAAAAGATAGCCTGTAACTCAAGCAGAACTACAGAGGGAAGCCTTCTCAGCAGAGATTTGCATCACCTCTCTTCGGAGGGGGTGTCTCTTTGAAATACACTTGGTGTCAAGGGAGGGGCTTTCAAGCAGCTAAATTTTGAAGCTTGGTTGCTATATTGGAGGCAACACTGTTCACTGTCAAGGTATCAAGGAGCCAGGACTGAGGAAGGCTAAATCAGCTTTCAGGGTTAGGTTTTTGGGGTGGGGCCTTCCTAGAGAAAGTTTGTTGTTTTTGTTTGAAGTGTCTGAATTTCCAGAGCAGACACATTATAAGCGTTAGCACTTCAACCACATATGCTGTTTTTAAAAAACATTCTGTATCGTTTTAAATGATCTGCCACTATATCCCTTCACTGACTGAACAGAGAGAATCACTTTCTATTTGAAATGAAAGTGGGTCTATTCTGTTTTACCACGTGAACACAGACCCTTTCCTTGGAGCACCAGGAGGGAATGACCTTAAGTCAGGTGCAAGTTTCTAGTTCATCCCGGACTACGAACAGCCTCTGCCCCAGTCCAATGACTCTCGCAGATCCCGATGCCAACCAAACAGGCCTTTGCCATCTGATGTATAAGATTATCTTCTTTTTTTTTAAAAGGACTTTGATGGTATGTTTGTTTTTTGGAAAGAACAGATTTACACGATGCGAGGTCTGCCGGTGGTCGCCAGATGCCAGGGGTGGAGGGGTGGGTAAAGTGAGTGAAGGGAATCAAAAGATACAAACTTCCAGTTCTAAAATCAATAAGCCTTGGGGATGCAATGTACAGCATAGTGACTACATTGAATACTGTATTACATATTCGAAAGTTGCTAAAAGAGTCGATCTTAAAAGTTCTCATCGTACAAAATTCTGTAACTATGTAGGCTGACAGGTGTTAACTAGCCTCATTGGGGTGATCATTTCACAGTATATACAAATATCGAATCATGTTATACACCTGCAAGTAATATATGTCAGTGATGCCTCAGCTAAAAAATAAATGTGAGCGTAGGCTTTTTCCTCTACTGTTTACTCCTGTATCCGCAAGGTTTAGACTAATGCCTGCATAATACATAGTGTGCTATCAGTAAATATTTGTTGAAAGAATGAATCTTTGGTCAGTTTTCAGACTCTTCATGCCAGGAAAATCCTCCATGATTTGTAGTAAACAAAATGTTTCTTTCCAGCTTCTATCATGGAAATACTCTGCATCATACTAGCCAAAAAAAAAAAATCCCATTTCATGTGTGTATATAAACACACATATAGTGGGATATTATTTCTATTTCTATTTTGTTTGTCCATTCACCCATTGGTGGACATTTGGATTGTTTCCACCTTTTGGCTATTGTGCATAGGGCTGATATAAATGTGCATGTACAAATATCTGTTAAGTACCTACTTTCAGTTCTTTAGGGAATATATCAAAAGTGGGATTGCTTAATCATATGGTAATTCTAGTTGGGTGTTTTGTGTGTGGGTTTTTTTTTTTTTTTTTTTTGAGGAAGTACCATACTGTTTTCCATAGTGGCTTCACCATTTTACATTCTCACCGTAATGCATGAGGGTTCTAACCTCTCTATCTTCTCTAGTACTAGTTGGGTTTTTTGGTGTTTTTATAACAGCCATCCCAATGGTACTGTTCATTTTAAAGAATGTTTTCATTTTGAGAAAATAAATATAAAATTCAGTTTGTGGATCTGAATTAGGTTTCCCACTTGAGCCTTTTTGACAGTGGTTTCAAAATTTTGCCTTCCAATGAATGCACAAGTAAGACGTGAATAAACATGGAAAGCGTCTTACTATGAAAGTGACTAATTACAGAGAGTTAGTCATGAGAAAGAGCTCATTTCCTGGCTGGGGAGCCTTGGGTAAGTTCCTTTGCCTCTCAACCACCTGCTAGGGTTACTGGGAGGATGAAACTGTTTTATATTGAAAACCCTTTACAGTGCCTGGCAGGTGCATATCATTAGTTGTTTATTGATTTGGCCACACCTGAAAGTCTCCGCTTGAGTTCCATTGTTTACCAGAGGCCCAAACCAGAGATGTAACTGAGATATTTTTCATTTCTTTTTTTGGCAGATATGGTGGAAGGTATCTGAAATACTGAAACCTTTAAAGACATTTGTCATGCCATTTACTGCCTCAATAGATGTTAACATCTTCTTAAAAGGAAAAGTTTTGTAGGAGGGGAAAAGATACTGTCATATGGACAGGACTCTAAATGGGACTATTTTCTTGGGAGAAAACTTTATAAATGGAAACCTCTGGATACAGTAGAAGTCTGGACTTAAATATCTTTTCTCTTTGAAAATGCCATGCCAGGGTCTTCAACTGTTTGTTATAGTTTAAAGTGCTTTCCTTCCCAGGAAGCTCATTACAAGTTGTCCCCTGACCTAATTCAGTTCAGCTCCTTTGTAGGGGAACTGCCCTTCACAATGCACCAGCAACAGATCAGAGAGCCTGCAAACTGAGACCCAGAGTTATTGTGCACAGATACCACATTTTATGAAGTGTGACTCCATTGTTTATCATTAAAGGTTCAAATGATTTCATCCCCTTAGGCAGACTGTTCTCAGGAGCTGCAGTCAAATACAGTAGACAAGTTGTAGATTCCTTAGAAAGTGGGCTTCTAATGGAAATACTGACAATCCATTAAAAGCGGGAGGGCTAATGGGTGCTACTAAAATTATACTTAAAGATTACAGTAATAAAAATACACATTTTAAAGTGCATGCTAGAAGTTCAAGGATTTTTTTTAATGTTGCTGTTAATAATGCGCCACCCTATCCTCTTGGCGTTTGATTTTGTGTCATAAATGGGCTTAAGCTATAGCATTTGTTTGGTTTGATTCTGAGAGAAGTTGGGCGTTTTGGCAGCATTATCCATACCTCTAATGGAAGGGGAATAATTGGTGTACTTGCAGAATTGTGGGACTTTTAAATCTGGAGAGAATCTTAGTGATCAGTAAGCCATCACTATTGTATGTGCTAGAGGAGACTCGAGAGACTAGAGAGTAATGGGCGAGCTAGAGCTTATGAAGGGAAAAATGAGTGCTGGGGGGGATGGGCGGTGTGCCTGAGGCCTAGGTATTTTCTCACTTAGGTCCTTGAAGCACTGCCCTTCAGCCTAACCTTTTCAGCCTTCTTTCTCCCTGTCATGACTACTTTTTTTTTTCTAAAGATTTTATTTATTTATTTTCAGAGAGAGGAGAAGGGAGGGAGAAAGAGCAATGTATGGTTGCCTCTCACATGGCCCTCACTGGGGACCTGGCCTGCAACCCAGGCATGTGCCCCGACTGGGAATCGAACCGGGACCCTTCATGACTACTTTTTTTATGATGATAAAAGTAATATATGTTCATTACAGAACTATTAGCAAATAGAGAATAGAGACTAAAAGTCACCTGCGGGCTCAGCACCCCAGAGTTGTCACTGTCAATATTTGGGGGGCATTACCCTAATCTTTTCCCCATCTACATGTACGGGGTGGGGCAAAAGTAGGTTTACAGGTGTGAGTACACAAAACATAGTTTATTCTCGAATCTCTTATTCATTATTGTAGTATTTTTAAATCCGAAAGCCTGGCCATAACACCTATATGCACAACTGTAAACCTACTTGTGCCCACCCCTGTACATAATAACCTTTTACAAGACTGGGATTGTGCAGAACATACTGTTCGAAATCGTTTTTGTTACTTTGTAATCGCTCATGAACGTTTTCTTACATTATTAAAGTATTCTTTAATGACTTGATTTTCATCAGTTGGTTAGTACATCCTCTCAGTTGGACAAGGTCTCTCTCACCTGTTTAGGGAGTTTTCAGATTTGTGTGCTATGACGCTGCAGTGAACATCCAGGTACAGAATGAATATTTACATCCATCTCTGATTATCTCCTCATGAAAAAAGTTTTTGCACCCATTTCCAAATTACCCCTCAGGAAAACACTATTTTACCCTTACACTAGCAGGAACATGAGTGTGATCTTTTCTCTGAACTGTCACCAACCCTGGCCGTGGCAAATTTGTAAAACTCTTGGGAGAGTGACATCAACAAGATGGTAACATAGGTCATTGTTGACATTGCTCCCCCTCACAAGAAGTAACAACTAGTCACGGATGAGACACCACTGGGAAAGGCTGAAGCACCCTCTGCACCACCAAACCCGAGACCGACCACATTAGAAAGGTTACAGAAGCAGCTGCCCACCCCCAGGCTGGCAAAGCACCACGCCGGGAGGTCTTTCCTGGGCCTGTGGTTCCTTCAGGGGGGAAAGACAGCCCAGGGCAGACATCCAGCTGAAAGAAGTGACCCCATCATTGTAGGTCACTTCTTGGGAGCCCCCGGTCCATCTCGCCCCACAGGGGAATCTGCAGGGCTTGACCAGCAAACCTGCTGGTTTGGACTAGTACTTGAGTGCTGCAGGTCTGCCAGGATCAGAGTGCTGATCGTTCCAAAGATAAAAACGAAATGGGAAAAAATTTAAATTACAGCCCTGAATCTTCCCCTCCATCTCCCTCAATGCCCCCCCCCCCCCCCCAAAAAAAACAACCAAAAGAAGGTAGCATAAAACCAACTGGGAATGGTAAATACATGGTCAAATTTAGATTCTGTAATGTGGTAATGGTGATACATAATTCACTTACAACTCTAATTTAAAAGCTAGAAAACGTAATAAAAGTAACCAGAATGACAATAATCTGTTATTGCTTACTCAATAAAAGCATATGCTAACTGTAACATCAATAACCTGCAATGTGAGGGGAGCAGAAGTGAAAGCATAAAGTTCAGGAGTTTCATGGACGTTACCAGTTTAAAATAGGGTGTTATAACGTTAAGCTGTGCAGTGCAAGCCTGGTGGTAACCACAAGGGAAAAACCTACAGTAGTGACACAAAAGAACATCAAAACACAGAACTGTATGCCTTATACTTATAAAGCGCCATATGCCAACTATAGCTGGAAAAAAATTTTAAGTTGGGAAGGTTAAAATATCTTCAACAATCTGATATATAAAAAACCTCGCTTCAGTCATTTTGCATTTGTTTACTAGTCACACCAAACAATTTTTATGGTTCATTTTTAAGTCTTGTGAATTTCCTGTATATGCCATAGGCTCCTTTTTCTATGAAGTCTTTTTACCTTTTCTTTATCTTTAAGCTTTGTTTATATATTAAGATCCACAATTTGTAGATAAATGTTCCAAAATTTTTCCGTGTTTTTTTTTTCCTTTTTACCTATTTCATGGTGGCGTTTTTTCAGGTTCAGAAATGTTTATATTTTAATTTTTATTATTTTTTATCCTCACCCAACGACATGCTTAATGATTTCAGAGAGAGGGGAAGGGAGGGGGAGAGAGAGGGAAAGAAGCAATGATGTGAGAGGGAAACATGGATCCGTTGCCTCTTGTACTTGCCCAGACTGCAAGTGAACCCGTGACCTTTCAGTTTACGGGATGACGCTCCAACCAACTAAGCCTCACTGGCTAGGGCAAGGCTCCGAAATTTGTATGTAGCCAAACATTAAGTTTTTTTCCTGTATCGTTTCTTTCCTTGCTTTTATGCTCACACCCAAAGATATTTCTAAAACACCAATCTGAGCATACCCCTCCCTTGACTAAAATCTTCCAGGGGTTTCTGGTGAAAAAAAAATCCAACCTCCTGCTGGGGTTCCAGTCCCAGGCTACTGCCATCCACAGGCATGCGTACTCAGTGTTCTCTACTTAGCTCCGCACCAGCGCACGGCTCCCTCTCCACCTAACCCCGTCTTCCCGCGCATGACTGAAGCCCCAGCTCAGACTTGACCACCTCCTGTACGGCACCTGCTCCCAAGAGGGTTTAGTAGTGGGTTGTAAAATGAATAACTCAAACAATAACAAAGTCCAAAATAACTAAAAGGACAATTGATTCTGAGGGTTAGTTTAGGATCAAAAGATTGGACAGAGCTGCTGAGTCTTGGTGGCGAGCAAAGGAAAGAAATGAGGGAAGAGAGCAGGGGCAGGGCGCTCAGAAGGGGGTGGAACAGAGCTGGCGTGTCGGGGCGTGCCACAGGCAAAGAGCAGAAGGTTAGATTTGCTGGCAGCTCCACGAGGCCTGACACGCCGGGGCTCCCCAGAAGGGCGGTGTCAGGGAAGGGCTCCGTCCCCAAAGCACCAGGCAACATTCACCTGAGGTCCCAGATTGGAAAATCCATTTTACCACCCAAACCTCCTGCACAAATCCCCTGCCCCCAGTCCCCTGCACCAGCAAATGGCATCGCTGGCTTTCCAGTTTCACATGCTAGGAACTGGAATCACTTGATTCTTTTTCCTCCCACACCCCACATCCCATCTGTCAGCGAGTCCTGTTGGCTCTGCCTTCAATGCGCGGCCAGACCGCGTTACTGCACGATTCTATTTAGATATTTCAAAACCAGAGAACAGAAACCAGATCTGTTGCCAGGGCCTGAAGGAGGGGGTGCCTAGAAACAGTCCCAAGGGAATTGGGCACTGATGGAACATTCCTATAATTTCTTTGTGGTGGTAATCACACAACTGTAGGCATTTATCCAAACTCACAGAACTGTATGCTACAAAGTTTGACTTTAAGTAAATGATATTGTAGCAAAACTGTGGGAAAAGAACATACCTGGACTCCCAGTATTTCTCAGCATCCTCATGGCCGTCGCCCTGGTGCAGGGCACCACCACAGACCTGGACTCTTGGTGCAGAGGGCTCCCAGCTGTTCCCACTGCCCTGCCCTTGCTCCACTGCAGTCTGCTCCCAGCACAGCAGCCAGACTGGTCCTTCAAACCAAAAGTCAGCTTGTTATTCTTTTGCTCAGAACTCCAGAGGTTTCTTTTCTCCTCCAAAAGGCCAAAATTCTCACATGGCCACCAAGACCCTACATGACACAGTTCTCCGTGACTTTTCTGATGACCTGCCTCTAACCCCGTCGCCCCATTACCCTCCGCACCCAGGTGTCTTCACTCCAGCCCCCATAGTCTCCTTGTTCATGCTTGCACATGAACTGTGTATTCCCCTCTTGGGCTTCTCTGTCTGGAATGTACCTCCTCTCTCATCTCTTTCAGGTCTTTGCTCAAATCATGCCTTCTCGGTGTGGCCTCCCCAGAGCCCCCAGTTTACGATTGCACCCCACGTGTCCTCAGGCTCACGTCCCTCTCATTGTTTTCCTTGCTATCCTGTCATTTTACTTTCCTCACAGACTGTGATACTACATATTTTGTGGATTTGGTTTGTAACATTCCTCCTTACAGTCTTCTGGTACCTAGGACACTGCTGTTTGCCTGGCACATACTAGACTCTCACTTAGATTTTGTAAATGGAAGAGAAGGTGGCACGAAGGAAAGCGTGCCAGGCACCAGCAGGGATGTGCCCTGGTGTGTCAGCAGCAGCTCCCTGGGCCTCAGTTTCACACAGCTCCTCCCCAGAGAGAGAGTCTTGGCCCATGTGGGCTATAGTACAAGTCTGCGTGGGAGGGCAGGCGTTTGGGGCGGAGGCCTCCCTTCCCACCTTTCCTTGCTGTTTGGCTGCCATCTCAGATGCCTTGACTAACAGATGCCTTCTCTCCAATTTCTCTCTAGAAGCAGATGTTCCAGGAGAGGAGTAGCCGGATGCTGCAGGCCCTGTCCCCAAAACAAAGCCCTGTGAGCAGCCCCACCAGGAGCCGGTCCCCTTCCCGCTCCCCATCACCAACCTTCTCGTGGCTCCCGATCAAAAGCTCACCCCCCTCCTCACCCAAAGCTGCCTCGGCCTCCATCAGCAGCCTGAGTGAGGGGGATGAGGATGAGAAGTAAAGGTTGCTGGCAGACTTACGAGAGCCACACCATGCAGGCCAGGGAGGAGGGCGGGGACACTGGGGGTGCCTGGGTGGTGGTTGAAGGGTAACAGTTACAGGAGTTACAGCTCTGCGGGGAGACCCTGAGCTCCGCTAAGGGAAGGCCTTGCGGCCAGCCCTCCCTCATTCTCCACTCAGCCCGGCACCTGGGCTCTGCAGGGAGGTTTCCAGGCAGACAGAATATACACACCTTCTTAGCATCACTTAGAATCACTCTACTTTAACTAAGGGAAGATGAAGAACACCTCCGGGAGTCTTGCACCAAGTAGGGTGCCTTCTGCTTTGGTCCTTACGCGTACCCCCACCCCATGCACCACCTGTGGAAGCGGCTGTTCCCTCAACCTGCTACTTCCGGCTCCTAAGGGCCCTGCACGTTGTCTCCTGCCACCCAAGCTCTGCCAGAATAAACCTGTCCCCAGCAGAAACAGTTGGGTCCAAGGCAAATGCCAACCTGCTGACTTTAGCCACTGAGATCGGACATTGCAATGTATCACTTCTTTCCAGTTCCAGAAATGTGGCACATAAACGAAGGCTTGCTTTAGGCCGGGTATATAAAAGGTCATCTACTGTGGCCCTTAATTTCCTATTCAAAGGACAGTTTTGTCAAGGAGAGTACCATGTAAAGCCTAACGTGCTCCAGGTTGTCCCTTTTCATTGATTTAACTTGTTTTCCCAAACTACCTTAATCTGTGGGAAACACAACAAAGAAAAACATCCTATGTAAGAAAGGAAGGAGGAGCTGCTTTGCTTTGGCTCCAAGTTTAGCAGATGGTAAATATCTCCTGAAGCTTCTCCTTACAGGATGCTATTATGGAATGGCTTTCCCCATTTCTGACCAGTTAACAGTTTCATAGACCTCAAGTGTACCAAACTACGTAGTATACCCATAGGGGGCGCTACTTGCACGTATCTGTTCTATAACATGCCATCCAGGGTGCAGACCGTTTGCAACAGTTGGTGGCATTTTACAATATACTCCCTTCCTGCTCTCCAATAACCCTGCTGAAGTCCTTGGTGTGAAGGACTATCTGGTTCCACTGTGACTTCAGCCCTTTTTTCAAACAGCTCATCCTGGATTCCTGTAGAACTGGCTTGGACCAACCAGGAAATGAGCTGTGTTGTTGTCATGGCCTCTGTCCTATTTTTGAGTGAAGGGAGGCTCGGTTCTGAGCTCAGCATCTGAATGGACTAGGGAGGACTGTAGTTACCCCTGGCCCTAGGTTTGCCAAACCGGATGCAGACCCTAAGCTTTCCTGCTGACTTGTTTGAAGTTACCACCCCCTCATCGCAGGAAGGAAGTGAGCAGGTAGACTGGAGAGGTAGAACCACACCCTTGGGTAGAAGAGGCACCGCCTGCTGGCTGTCCCGGTAAAGCCCGAGACAAGAGGCCTGAACCAGCAACTTGTAGGTAGAGCCCAGCATCTCTTGTGACAGAAACACCCCTTTTCAGAGGCCCTGGGAACCGGCCTTCTGGGTGGCAAGTGGAGCAAGCAGTGAAGGAAGGTGGCGTGTCTTTCCCCCCTCATGTTGGGGTTGAACTACGTCCTTGTCAACCTGGAGATGAGTGGTGTTTATTGGGAAGTGAAATCACAAGGCTAAGCTGGCTCAGAATGCCCTGTTCTTGGCACTTCCTCCCGAGTTCTGTCAAGCAGTCACGTGGGACAGCGAGCTGGCAGGAACATGGCACGTGAGAAGAAAATTGCTTTTTGTAGTCAAGGCCCATTTGGTGGTTCTTCTCTTCCATCATGCACTCAGGGGAAAGTGGGCACACATGTCCGCTACTTCAGTTGGGCCAGCCTTACAGCAGTGAGAGGATGAGGAGACCAGCTGGGCAAAGCAAGGTGGTGGGGATAAGTGAAGAGAAAAGAAGTGCCTGGAGAGAGGCGCAGGGCAGATAGATCCACTTTTACCTGAATCCTGCTCTGGAGCAAATAGTGTAGGTTTGGATGTATCAGGCTGATTATAAGTTTGCAGGCTTTATACCCCGTACTGACAGGTGCCACTTAGGTGACTCAGATTCAGGGCCATCATAGCTGCCAGTTATGGGAAATGGCCAATGCCTGGGATATTCCAGAGATGGGCCAAAATAACCCACAAGCGGGTTCTAAATCTCACCTTATGTCCCCCTCCTGACCTTGAACAATACCTCCTAAGGCTACAAGACTACTGAGAAGGAATGGGGGGGTGGGGTCTGCCACCCAACATTTGATGCTTTCTGGCCATCAGTTTCTCTCAGCCACCGCCTCTTCCCAGGAGGAGGTGGGGTTGCTTTATTTGGGCTGGCCAGTCAACAGTAATGGTCCAGACGGAGTGAAGGCTGCAATGGGAGATGTGCAAGCTTGGGGAGGTCGGCAGGAATGACAAAAAAAAGGAAGGATCCTTTTACTCCAGGCAGGGAGGGAAGCTTTGGACTGAGGACCAGAGCACGCCACTTAGGGTTCTGGAAGGGGCCAGGTTAAATGATGATGGGCAGCAATGGGGCTGAAAGAAGGTGGGGGTGGGAGAGTAGTTACTCACCTCCCCAACAGGTGAAGAAGCCAGGCTTCCTTTCATGGACACCCAAAGTCAGTGGGTGCCCATGCGGGATGTGGGTCCCCTGCCTCCCACCCCCTAGCTTCCTGATTTCAGCAAGTCTCCATGAGCTGCCACACTCTCCTCCTGGGAACCCTGAAATCAAATGTTCACCCTTCCACCAGCTGATAACACGGGGGGGGCTTGTAATGTCATGGTCATATTGAATGGCCTGTTTGTGGGAAGCCAACTCCCGTGTGCCAGGACCTTACAAAGGGAAAGGGAACCGACCTCAAGAAAAGTGACCCCGAGACTGAAGTCTACCTTCTGACCTGCTCTGAGGGGAAGAGACACAGCTGTGGGCCTGCAATCTTGCTCCTTGCCCTAGGCGGCAGTTACTGTGTGTCCGTCCTTGGAGGGAGGGACAGGAAGAGTGCAGATTTGTTTTCTCTCCATCTTTAGGCCTCATTTGAGCACCCAGCTGCACTCCAGGGCAGGATGCAAGATGGCGGCACAGATTTGGCTGAGTCCGATGAGCCTAAACGCAGCAGAGCCGGTCCTGTGCCTCAGGCACCCATTCGGCACCAGTCTTGGCCATCATTTATTTTTCAAAGAGAATAAACTCATAATACATTTGCAACTTCTCTCTAGACTTTAGATTTTTGTTGTCACAGCAATGTGTTCTGGGACAAAGCCATAAGAAGAGCATATATACTGTACCTATGAGACAAGATGACGATGATTCACCTAAGTTAAAGTACGATCTTAAGCCCAAGCATTTGCTCTGGTGCTGAATAATGAGTACTACTGGAGTCAGCCCTCAATCCCACCCCAACTCTTATGCTCCAAACCCATCCCTGCTCCCAAATGGAACACAGCATTTCCAACTGTTTGTAAATAAAGAGATGCAAAATTGTACTTCCTCTCTGTACTTTGTGTTTCTCAAAAGTGTGCAAAAATACAGGTGTAGCAGCTGTTCTGGCTCTGACCAGCTGTGTCCCCAGCACTTAAGAATGGGACTCTGCACTCTGCAGCACGGGGCAGAACCTTGGAGTTTCCAAAGGGCTGACATCTGATTTAAAAGCTGGTCAGGGACAGACCCTCCTGGAGGGGAGGCTGCCTGGGGAGTCCAGTCAGGAGCCTGGCTTGTAGGAGCCCCCTGCTGACATGCTTTGTGACCTTGGCCAAACCACTTCTCTAACTTCAGTGTCTGCTTCTGTAGAATGAGAGGCTGGAGGGAATGACTTCTGAGGTCTCCTTTGCCTGGAAGGGCCCCTACATTTAAGAGGCAGCCTGCATTGTCCCCAAGCTTCTCCAGCTCTGATGCTGTTTGTCACTGAGTGACCATGAGAAAGTGCTTACCTCTCACTAAGTGGGAAGCTGGACAAGAGGTCGCCTTCCGAGTCCCTGGAGCCTTCATGACTGCGAACATCAGTGACTGGTTTCACTCCTCAGACGCTAGGAGTTGCACAGGACCTCAGGCTCCACCCACCTTTCTTAGACCTGACAGAATGCTTTTCACCTGTACCAAAACGCATGGCAGTGGCCATTTTGACCTCTTTCCAACTTTGGGGAAAAGCTCCTGTGATCAGCTGGAAGCTGATAAATGGGGATGGAGGTGCTAAATCAGGATCCCAAATGTCAACAATTAAGGCAGACCCCCCCCCCACCACACACACAAACACATATCCTGC
Source organism: Micronycteris hirsuta (assembly GCA_004026765.1). Lineage (NCBI taxonomy): Eukaryota > Metazoa > Chordata > Mammalia > Chiroptera > Phyllostomidae > Micronycteris > Micronycteris hirsuta. The sequence continues at coordinate 85,511 of PVJI01003623.1, forward strand.
TCATGTTCTGACAACACGCTCGTACCCTCCACTAGCCAAATTTAGGAGCTGCTATTAACTCCATCTGGTGATGTTTAGCTCTTTGAAATAACAGTTCTAACGTTAACCCTGACTCTAGAAGAAATAAAACCAGGCCTGTAGTCAGCAAAGGAATTCATTTAAAAACAACACCTGTTATTCATAGACCATATGACTTGGCTTTGCCAGACAGATCAAACACATTCTTGACAGGCTGTATTTAGAGTAACACAGGTTTTGTCTTGACTTCCTTGATACCTCAGAAATGTTTTCAAGGGCAAAACAATCAGTTGTAAGTCAGAACCAAACTCATGTTTAAGAGCTCTGACATTTGCCCCAAAGAGAAGTAGCTTTTGTTAATAAATACAATGCCTGAGATGAAAAGGTACACTATCAAAACTTTACACACATACACCGAGAGTCCTCTTGTATTGGAGTCATCATTGGCTATCGAATGTTTAAGCCAGTTCTCTATGTATTCAGCAAGAGCCATTAGATTAAAAAAAGACTCCCTCAGAGATGGTTTTCGAACAAAACATGACAGTTCATAAGCACCAAAGTATATCCTGTGATCAAATTATTTAAGAAAGCATCGCGTAAAAACCAATAACCAGTAAAATTTGAAAATATCATTAAAGGCATAAATATCTGTAGGTGCTAATTGATTTTTATTTTAGGCCCTCTTGAACTGCCATAATTTATATTCTAGAAAACCCATTGTATTAGCTGAATCTCAGCTGCAGTTGACCGAATGTGAGAAATGCGAGGAAAATGTTCAGAGTAGGGGTGGCTTGTATTGTCTTCTATAAGCAATTTTTATACTCCTCACCTTTATTATCTTTCTGGGGAGGGTGGGGAAGGGGATTGATTTGCACAGTTACTTTATTAATAAAAGCAGAGTTTAGACATTCCTAAAATATTTGATATATAACCTTCCATTCTCAAGAATTAATGAATACATACCTGAAAGAATTGGGATACTTTACCATTTCCTCAGGGGCCTTTCCAACTTAAGAACTTGTCACTCTAAAATTTCCAAGTTCAAAGAAAACCTTTGAGCATGCATGCAGCAGGAGCTGACTCATTACATAGCTTGAGGGGATAACCAGTGTTTCTCATCTGGAATCATATTTCTAGTAGACAGGCATTGACAATATACTATTTACTAGCCTGACTACAAATCAACATTAACACAACTGAGTCTTTGACTGTTTTTCTATTTGTTTCTGTATCAGGTACCCAGGGATTGAAGATAGATGAAAGAAGTTGAATAGGTGTGTATTAGTTTCCTATTACTGTAACAAATTAGTGCCTTAAGACAACACATTATTTTACAATTCTGGAATTCAGAAGTCCAAAATGGATCTTACTGGACTAAAATTAAGGAGTAGGCAGAGCTGAATTCCTATCTGGAGACTCTAGGGGAGAACCCATTTTCTTGCATTTTCCAGCCTTTAGAGGCCACTTGCATTCCTTGGCTTGTGGCCTCTTCCATTCTCAGAGCCAGCAATGGCCAGTCCAGTGGCTCTCACATCACATTACTCTGACACTTCTGCCTCCCTCCTCTATGTATAAGGACCCTTGTAATTAATTACATTGGGCCCATCTGGATAATTCAGGAACATATCCGTGCATTAAACTCATCAGCAACATGCATTCCTTCTTACCATGGAATACTACATATTCCCAGATTCCCAGATTCAGAGGATTAGGATGTGGACATGTTCGGGGGTGGTACCTTACTCTGTGTACCACGAGATGATAGAAGCCAGCGATCATAAGCACTTGCGCCTTCTTCCAGGTCCTGACAGAGTTGAGGAACAGTGACCCTCATGTAGAAGATATACATGTTTTTCATTTAAACATTCCTACAACTACTTGTGATGAATCTGCTTAAATGTTTCTCTCGAGTCTTAAGAGAAGCACAGCATAGCTGTAAGGGGAAGTGTCTGACCCAAATATACATGCAAATTGGTCCATGAGGAGAGGAAGTGACTGGTAATTGAACTGGCGACCCTTTGGTTTGCAACCCACGCTCAATCCACTGAGCTACACCAACCAGGGCTAAGGAAAGTCTTTGATCATTGGATGTGTTCCTGCTGAAACAAGTTCTGGAATACAGTTTCTGGCTACCAGGCAGAATCTGTTTCCTGCCTATTCTCTGCATTGTCTGGTTGGTGTGTTTGGTTTTGGTTTGGTCCTTGCATGTTGACCGCAGCCAGTTTAAGCTGTGATTCACTTTCCTGTGAAGGTACCCCACGATCCTTTCTAGGGTAACTTATGTTTGCATTGTGGCCCTTGACCTGCATTGTAACTTAAGGTTTAGCATACATTCCTGTCTTAAGCATTCAATAAACATTTGAGTGAGCTACCAGGTGCTGGGGATCCAAAGAATAAAGAGGACACAATCCCCACCCTCCACCCCAAGTTCAGTTCAGTAGCTTGACTCTCAACTCTGGCTGCTCCTAACCTTTGACTTTACTGAGCTCTTGATGAACAGTCCAAGTTTTTCATTCTGCCAATTAGAATTTTCTGAAGATTTTACTAAGTTAATAATTTCCCATTATTTTATTATTCACTTTTGGGTGGGATGCTCTAACTGTCCCAAAGTGCACATGTTGCCAATTCTTACCCAGAGTAGGGGAAAAGTAGAGGAAAAGTAGATTTTTTAAAATAGATTTTCTTTTAGAAACCACTCATTGAGAATGCTGAATGCAGGAGACGGACGATGATACCCCTTAGCTAGGCCCAGGGACAATTAGGCTCTGGGGGAGCTACCAAAGTCATAAGGCATTAGCACACATTTTCCTTGAAGGCCTTAACAGGTGTGGGGTCTTTGCCTGCCATAGTTGAAACTCTCCCATTTGGACAGAGCTGTTTTGCAGATGAGATGGTCATTCAAGGTCTCACCCTAGATTCTTTGATTGCATGGTAGCTGGTGGGCCTCTCTCACATGAATAATGGGGCATTATTTGCCCTTAAAAACTGTTATTTTGTTACCAGTTGAAAGCCTAGGAAAAGAGCAGTTTTCATATGGGAAGTTATGTTCCAATTATTGTGCTAAGGTGACAACAATCATCCTTAACATCAGAAATAATGACCCTAGTATTAAGTGGTTACTAAGGAACTGTGGAAAGCTTCTGCACCCATTACTGTCATTGAAATTGTTAACATGGTTATTTTGTATGAGAACTGGCAAACTCTGTTTCGACAGGAATGCCAGCAAACAATACAAGTAGGATTAGCTTAGCTTAGAGTTTCCTGCACAGAAGGAAACAGCAAGACTGCTTAGTTGCCCCAAATCCAAACTGACAAGGTCTTTCCTCTCTTTTAAGTATTTTCCAATTATCTGTTAAACAGAACATCAATAAAATGGCAAGGATCCCAAGCCTGCTCTGTACCAGGAAGATGGTATTTGCTGCTGCCAGCATTTTAGCCATCCTCAAAGGCTGGTCTGTAGTTTGGACTTTATCAGTGGTTTTCAACGCTGTCACACATTAGTAGCTTCTAGGGACCTCGTTTTTTTTTTGTTTTTTAATAAATGCTTCCCAGAGACAGTCTGATGGAATGGATCTGAAATGGAGCCCAGGACTCAGAGATTCCAACACAGCCAAGCTGAGACCCTCTGGGCTATAGTTAAATATTTCAACTCATAGAACAAAGTGAGCCTCTGAGAGAACTGGATTCAAAGAGGTTGACAATCAGTGCCTTTTATAACAAAGGTAAGAATTGATCTGCCATGCAGCTATGAGAGGAAAACATCTAAATATCATTTTGTTATTTTCTTATCCCGAGAGAGTATTATGTTGATGAAAGTGTCATCAATGGGCAGAGGCCAAAGGATTCACTTAAGACAAACATCTAGAAATGATAAAAGTGCTGTTAAGCAGCCATCCCAGGGACAGGTAAAAATGGATGCTCAATGTTTTCTTAAAAAGCTTCATCAGAATGTAATGGCTGTGTATAGCCACACTGTCCAATATGGTACCCATTAGCCACAAGTAGCTATTTATCAATAAATTTTAATTAATACATTAAATTAAAAATCAGTTCTTCAGTTGAACTAACCACACTTTAAGTGTTCTGGTGGTTAGTTGCAACTGTATTATACAGCACAGAGAACATTCTCATCATCACAGAGTTCTAGTGCTGGGCGACCGTCTACAGAAACCCCCCTACATGATGCCTCATAATTTACTCTTGTGATCAAAGAGTATATCTACGTGTAATTATGAAGTGAACAACTGACCATATCTGCAGATAATCATTTGTAAACGTGCATTGTTAAATCATTGGAAAGAATTTGAAATGAAAGACACGGAAGAGAAAATGTGCTAAAGTGCAATGCCTTGCAGCAGCTTCATGGAAGCGCAGACTCTTCAGTTGGAGAGTCCCTTTATGAGACTAAACTGCGCTTACTTTCAGAATTTCCAATCAGGGCAGGAGTGGCTGCTACCATAACACTAGTCCCCAGTTGTGAATTCTGTGCTAGCACAGCACTGACTTTCGGTGAAATACAGATGGATAATTTAAAAATTCTAACTAAAACCACTATCGCTTGCAAGAGTCATTGGTTTTGTATTCTTTGGGAAAAATATATCACAACCTGAAAACAGTTGATTAGTAATTTTAGATTTTGTGTTTTAAATGTTTTCATATTTTTTCCAATTATAAGTTTACTTAGAAAGTCATAGAGGTACAAAAGGTGACCCAGCTGGGCTGCATGGGCTCAGGAAATAAGATTAAGTATCCAAAGAAGGGCTGTTGAAGCTTAGGAGAGGGAAAGGTCAAGGTAACTTGCCTGCGGGGAAGAGGAGGAGGTAGGGAAAGACACTGGCTTGCTCCAGGAGAGCGTGCCTAAAGAGTGCTATAAAACATCAGACCTGGAAAGAACCTCAGAACCATGCAGTCAACTCCCTCATTTTAACTTTTTTATCTTCACCTGAGGACACTTTTTCATTACTTTTAGAGCCAGATGAAGGGAGAGAGAGAAACGATGCAAGAGGGAAGCATCAATCGGTTGCACCCCGTACACACCTGGACTAGGGATTGTATGTGGCCAGTCTGGGGATTGAACCTGCAACGTACGTTATGTGCCCTGACCAGGAATTAAATCCACAACCTTTCAGTTATGGGAATGATGCTCCAACCAACTGAGCCACACCGGCCTGGGCTTAATTCCCTCATTTTATTGATGAGGTAACTAGGGCCCAGTTAACAGGTAGCTGGCAGCAGAACCAAGGCAAAGGTGTTGGTTTTCTGACATTAACACCACCCAAGAATCATATGAACCCAAGTTTCTTGCCTCAAATTTTGTTTTTTTTTGTGTGTGTCTGTGTGTTTTAGTAATAAACACATAAGACAGTAGTTATGTGGGTGTCAACTTTTAAAGACATCCATTCACCACTGAAGGTTTAGTAAAAGAGTAACAACAATCACACATTGGAGGGTAATACAAGACTACATCTCTTACTGGAGAAGCGCATAGCTACAGCCATGTGTCTTTGGAGGCACTGGGTTCCAGGGTTGGTGTGGCACCAGTTCATCAGAAGAGACCATGGAACCAACAGCCCTTTCATTACACAGTTCAAGTTGTTTATCTTCTGCCTATTCCACATAGCAGCACTTCGCAACTTACACTTTTTAAAGCATGTCCCCAGGGTATTTGTTACAATACCAATTCCTAGGTTCCCACCCAGAGAAATCAGCAGAGCTCAGGCAGAGCCCAGGAATGTGTGTGTAACCAGCATTTCAGGTAACTCTGGTGTACCTGGTCAGTGACCAGTCAAAGCCAATTTGCCCAGGACAGTCTGGGTTACACCTGTTTACAGCATCAAGTGCTCTTTCTCACTGTCAAAGATGTCCTGGCTTGGACAATGTATCATATGGTTCCTTTCTGCTGATCCATGGACCATATCTTGAAAAATACCACTGTAGCAGCTTACCATTAAGCAGCTCCTTTATTTTGTCAATAGGACACTCCCCAGAAAGGTCAGCTCAATGTTCCTTGCTACAGAGAATCCAAATAACCTTACTTCTCCTTTGGCTGATAATAAGAATGTCAGTATCCTTTGCCCATTCCCAGCAATCCGCAATGGTGCTTGGTCCATATTGAATTTCAGAAACCAAGTGAGTAGAAGGCAAAGCTTACAGGTGAGAAGGATGGACTACTGACCAGAGCTCAGGAAAAGACCACACTGAAGCACAACGAATCACAACTGCCATTTTATTGTTCGGTGATTGTGATACAGACTTGTGCACGTGCTGCAGGACTCGTTTGGCTATGACACACACACTGCAGGTGGCTCCGCAGCTTACGGAAAACATTCTCTGAGCCACACACTTCTCTGGTCATGTTTTTCCAACAATCACAGCAACGAAACACTTTTCTCCACAGAATGTGGAGCGACAAATGAGCTCAAACCAAAGTCATCCTTCACTCGTGACAGTGTGGACCAACCAGGCCACAAAACAGCACACAGCACGGGGAGTGGCCAGGCTTCACTCTATGAACCACGAGACAGCTCATGAGCACTGGACAGGTGCGTACATTCATCACTGTAATTAAGCTGACAGGTGCACAAAGCGAACCAGGTCAGAGTTGGACTTACAGGTACAAACATTGTAATGAACTTGTATTTCATACATGATTTCATATTCTGCTCTTGTCAAATCTGTTTTCGTTCCCAGTTTAGACTCTGCTTTTGAGTTAAGGAGTTATGATGAAAAATTGGCCAGGCAAGTAATGTCACATTTAAACACAGGGTTAGATGTGTTCGCAGTGGTGTATTTTACTCCACCTTGACTTTTCTTATTTGGTTCAAGCATTTCTCAAGTATTCACAACTTGTATTCTGAATCTGGGAAATAGTTAAGTTCTCAGCACTCGTGTACTTTTGTGGGGATGTGAACTTAGGGCAACAGACGGTATGATTTGTATATAAACCTGAAGCAGCAATGACGACGTCAAATGACTCTAAGACCAAGAACTCTGCACAGATTAGGGTTAGCCAGAATACTACAGTAGTATGTTCTATTCTTCTGAAACCTGTGTCTTGTCATGCAGAATGGACTCAAACACAGCTCTGGGTTTTAATTGGAGTGCAGCCTTCAGTTCTGCTGGGGCACAGCCCGAGAAGAGAGCATGCGAACTGTGACCACAGAAATAAGCACGGATGCAATAGAACTCGATTTCTCCCGCACGGAATCCAGTCCACTTACATTTTTAAAACACTCAATACTTGACATTTTCTAGGTAAACCTTGCCTTTGAGTCGAAATACATTTAGTTGGGTCTAGTCTGAAAGAATTTTAAGTATCTGCACAAGTGATTGAGCAAATTCACATGCCAGCTGTAACAAGGACGTTTAAAAGTGAGAAGCGAGAAACTAAAGGATTATATGGAATGCTTCTCCCAGGAGGAACTGCACAGGCAAGTAGAGAAAAAGGGAGCAGATAGAGGATCTTGGACAACCCTTTCTACTGTACCTTTTATGCTCGTTATGACAGCCAGGCAAACTCTGCCCCCTGCCTGTGCTCGGCAAGCAAAGCCTCGAAGTCAACGATTCAGCCTGGTCCTTCTTCACTGGCAGGTGGTGTCTATTGGTTTTAGATCCCTATAGTTATAGGCTTTTGCTGTAATTATTCTAAAACATTTGTCCTAATTAAAGATGTAGAATACTAAACTCAGCAGTTTTTTAGATACAGGCACAAACCAGTTCTTAATGTAAATATAGTACCTTTTAAAACACAGATTGAGGTTTCCCATGATTATAAATGTTCAAATCGCAGAAAGAAAATGGAATTGATTAGAAAGGGGTGCCGTGATGTATTACAAACAACAATAGAACAATTTATACTCATCCCACCTGTTTTTTGCAAACTCCCCTGCACTACACTTAGCATGGACAGCTAAGTGGCCAATGCCTTTGACTTCCAATTGGATCGAACTTCTCTAATAGCCTTTTTGATGCCCAGCATATACGGAGAGCCAAAAGAGAGTTACAACTGAATGTTAAGAGTCTTTTTAATTTCTCTCAAAGAGAATCTCAAAGTAAGAATGTTTTAAAACATGAACTAGTAGTTGTTCTTAATATGCATTCCATTCTAAGGTGGCCGTTTTCTACCGATTCGGAAGGCAAAGCTGAACTGAAGAGCCGTACAAACAGTGATAACTGCCATCGTTAGACATTCCTCTACTTTGCTGACGTGGTGCTCAGAGTATATATGATCTTTGACATCTGTGCTGTTTTAGCCCATTTGCAAAAGTTATGTACAGAACTCAAATTACCAGGCCACGTTCAGGTTGGCAAAACTTAAGAGTTATTTAATAGAATATTCTTTCAAGTGGTGTGTTATTATCCCAAAAGGATTCTATTCCAATGGGAAACAGAATCCTCACTGCAAAGCCTAGAAGCAAAAGTACCGAAGAAAATCAAGTTGCAGGATTTTTCTGTCTGTGAAAATCTTGGACCTGTGTGAGAAAGACATCTTTTTTATGTACTAAACAAAGGGTATTTAGGTGTCATTGATCATGAAAAGAGCCTAAAGGCCATGCAATCCGAGTGGTGATAAAGGCGAGGCTCAGATTTCTTGGGTAATCTTGTATTCCTGAGATGACAATACTTTTGAAACTCTACCTCTAGAAATGTAGACAAGAACTATCCAGTCTGAACACATCATGATAGAGTTTCAGACATTTCTACAGGGATTCTTATCAAAGTCTATTCCCTGAGACATGGAAGGGTAGTGAGAATGTAATTCTTTGAATATAAAAAAATATAACATACAAAATCAATTTGATCTCTTTACTTCTCCATTTAAAGAAATTGCTAAAAGTAAAAAAGATTTATGATTATAGTCTAAACTCTTATGTTTTACCTTTCTTTAAAAATTTCATTTCATTACTGAAAGGCCAGGCATGGAAGGATGCTCTGTCTTTTATATACATTCTCTCTCCTAATACTTCTCTTAAAAGATCACTTCTTTAAAGGTACAGAAATGAATATACGGTTCTTACAATCGAAACAAACTTAATGGAATCCTAAAATGATTATTAGCAATGGAAAGAATACAACTGTAATTATTCACTTTTGGAATGTATAACATGAAAAAAATAAGCAAACTTGATGAAATCCTAAAATGATTAGAAGTTTTAAAGACTACAATTGTAATTTTGTACTTTTGGAAAATATAAAGTGAAAAAAATATTCAAAATACCTCTCTGTGTAAATTAAAGCTCAAGCCATGGTATTCAAAATGTAGACGATTTACATAATCTACTAAACTTTGTGTTTTGTTAGTAATTAATCTTCCTGAGGCTGATTTCGTTCTCCTTAGTGTTCACTTAACTAAAGTGCTTAATAAAATTTCTACAGAATATATTAGCCTCTCCAAAGATGAATATTATTCCAAACTACAATCTGACAAAAATCGAACTACATTTAATCATGCTTGATTAATCCAAATGTCACTGAGAGATTTATAGAACAGAGAAATATTTTTCAGACTAAGTTCATACTATTTTCACTGTAAGCTTTCTGGATCCAATATTACCATAAATCTACTACTCAGATCTCTAACATTTAAAAAAATCCCACCCCTAAAAATATATTCTCAATCGTTCAAAAACATAAGCCACAGGACTCCAGACACCAAGCTCTGATGTTTATCAATTTCAAGATATATGCAGACTCCACCCCAGACTGAAGTCACCACTTCCCAGTGGGGAGCGTGCTGCCCCTGCAGAGTCACCAGTGGGAGAGGAGACAGGAGGCACAGACGGGAAGTCACATCCTGTTAGGGACTTATTAATAGTGTGAGGAGAAAGGGGCAGGATTTCTTTCAATGCAGGCACTAAACTGTATCAGACATTTGTTTGGAGTCTTTCAGTAGGGATGCCCTAAGGTGCTTTTATTTATATGCAAAGAAGTCGATTTAAAGGTGACAAATTGGCCCTACCTAAGGGAATAATTAAAGGCATCCTGGCAGCCTATCTTTCTCCATCACTTAGCTCTGCCCTCCCAGGGCGACCAGAGAACTGGGAGTATGGCTTTGCTGCTCTGTCCCAGGGAGCAGGACCACCACGGAGAGTCATCTGCGTCACAACACAAGTAGTAGCCCATGTCCCTACCACTGGGATCATGGGCAATTCACGTCCCTGTTTTAGGGACAGAGAAAAGGCAGAAACAGAGGTTTCTCAAGGATTCTATGACCACAATGTTGTTATTTTCTTTTCTTTATTTTGGGAGGTGAACACGGCTAATGTCAACCTGTGAACTTCGAGGGAAGCCTTTTGGGTGAAATCTTCCCTCTACCTCTGACATGGCGGTGGAAGTGTTAAAGAGGGTCTCCTCCTGCCAAGCATCTATTTTAACTGCAGCAGCATCACCCAGATGCTGTAAGTAGAAGCTCTGTATTTAAATAGTGATTTCTGAAGTCCTAGAAAGACACATGGACCCCGTTGTAACTGCATTTCTGTTATGAGGAAACAGCAACCCACATTTTTCAATGAAATTTGATTATGAAAGCTAGTTCCTCTCATGTCACTGTGGTTCTGTTGGCCAGAGAGACAATGAAATGCAATAGTGATTACTGCGATATGCCACTTCCGTGAGAGGATCGACTGCAAAAAGCTTATTGCTTTTTGCTTATTGCTTTTCTGGGTGCTACTCCTCAGGCCCACTCAACACCACACACCATGAGTGTGGCACCGATTCCTCTCAGGCTCTTGCGCTCTGCTCTGAGCCATTTATACGAGAAAGCTGAGGTTACTACAGCGCGGGCAGTGGGGGAGGAGGGAGGGCAAGAAGAAAGCAGAGGAGGTGCTACAAGGGGAAGAGGAATCTGTGGTGGAAAAAGTTCTCTACCATCGAGTGGTAAAGTAGAAGGGATTCTCAGATGAGGGCAACATGTGGGAGCCAGAAGAGAACCTGGATTGGTCCGACCTCATTGATGAGTTTCTACAGTCACAGAAAACAGCACGTGAGATAGATAAATCATAGGGAGGCCAGTGCAAAGCTTACTCTGATTCTGAAGATAACGGGGAGGAGAGAAAACTCAAGAAGGAAAGAAGAGTCAGAAAAGCCATGGGGCTTGACCCGGGGTCTGGAGCCCAAGAAGATTATTGGAGCTACAGATTCCACTGGAGAACTCATGGTCCTGATGAAATGAAAAACTCTGATGAGGCTGACCTGGTCCCAGCCAAAGAAGCCAATGTCAAGTACCCCCAGGTTGTTGTATCCTTCTGTGAGGAAAGGCTGATATGACACTCCTACCCCTGGGAGGATGATGACAAAAAAAGATGACAATTCTCTCTCCAGAGTAGCAGCCCCTGTCGCATCTGACTGTGGGTTTCAGGTGGGGTGGGGAAGGAGTTCTACTTGCCTTGATACCACAGAGATGGCTTGAAAAGATGTCCAAGCTCTTATTATGAGGCCAACATCACTCTGATTCCAAAACCAGATAAAGGTACTACAAAGAAAGAAAATTATAGGCCAATATCCCTGATGAACATAGATGCTAAAATCCTCAACAAAATGTAAGCAAATCAAATCTAGCAATACATTAAAAAGATCATACACCACGACCAAGTGGGATTTATGCCTGGAATGCAAGTATGGCACAATATCCACAAATCAATAAACGTGACACACCACATAAACAAAACGAAGGATAAAAATCATATGATCATATCAATAGACGCAGAAAAAACATTTCATGAAATCCAGCACCCATTTACGATACAAAGTCTCAGGAAAAGGGAGAATAGAAGGAACATACCTCAATGTCATAATTAAGGCCATATAGAACAAACCCACAGCCAACATTATACTCAATGGGCAAAAACTACAAGCATTTACCTCAAGATCAGGAACAAAACAGGGATGTCCACTTTCATCACTCTTATTCAACATAGTACTGGAAGTCCTAGCTACAGCAATCAGACAGAAAGAAGCAATAGAAGGCATCCAAATTGGAAAGAAAGAAGTAAAACTGTCATTATTTGCAGATGACATATTCTGTATATAGTGAATCCTAAACACTCCACCAAAAGACTACTAGAACTGAAAAATGAATTCATTAAAGTAGCAGGATACAAAATTAATATTCAGAAATTGATTATATTTTTATACGCCAATAATGAAGTATCCGAAAGAGAAACTGAGACAACAATCTCATTTACAATTGCACCGAAAAATAAAATAAAATATCTTGGAATAAATTTAAACAAGGAAGTAAAAGATCTACACTGGAAAATTTTAAGACACTGAAGAAACTGAAGAAGATACAAATAAATGGAAGTCTATACCATGTCCATGGATAGAAAGAATTAACATGATTAAAATGTCCACACTAACCAAAGCAATGTACAGAGTCAACAGAACCCCTATCAAAACACCAATGGTGTATTTCACAGAACTAGAATAATCCAAAAACATATATGGAACCACAAAAAACCCTGAATAGCCTCAGCTATCCTGAGAAAGAAAAACAAAGTTGGAGGTATCATGCTATGTCCTATCAAACTATGCTACAAGACCATAGTCACCAAAACAGCATGGTACTGGCATAAAAACAGACACATAGATCAACAGAACAAAATAGAAAGCCCAGAAATAAACACATGCCTATATATTCAACTACTACCTGACATATGAGGCAAGAACATATGGTGGGGTAAAGACAGTCTATTCAATAAATACTGTTGGGAAAGTTGGACAGATACATGCAAACAAATGAAACTAGACCACCTCCTTGTACCATAGACAAGAATAAACTCAAAATGGATTAAAGACATAAATATAAGACTTGAAACTATAAATATGCTCAAAGAAAACATAGGCAGTAAAATCTTGGACATTTCTCATAGCAATATTTTTTAAGATCTATCTCTTCAGGCAAGGGAAACAAAAGAAAAAATTAACAAATAGAACTACATCACTGTGACCTTAGGGGGTGGCATTGTGTACAGTGGAATTTGATTAGTCCCCAACTACAGAGAGCCAGGCTGTCATTCACACTCCTCGGTCAGCTCAGCGTGCTGGGCCAGGAGTGTCAAACTCATTTTCACTGGGGGCCACATCAGCCTTGCGGTTGCCTTCAAAGGGCCGAATGTAATGTCAACTCCTTAACAGTTAAGGTGTAGTTACATTTATACAGTCCTAACATTATTTCAGCCCTTTGAAGGCAACTGCGAGGCTGATGTGGCCCCCAGTGAAAATGAGTTTTGACACTGCTGTGCTGGGTCCTGAAGGTGAGAAAAGTGTGCCTAGTAGAATATGCTGGCCACCGAGGCAGGGAGATGCCACAAACAGGCCAAATTAAACCCCCAGCCTGTGATCCACCTTTTGAAACATGGCCGCTTGTGTTTCTATAGTAAGCCCAGACCTACAAACCATCGACATGCATGTGCATGAATAACAGAAATAATGCCGATGAGGAATTGAACATTTCTATTTCTTAACGAACCAAATTATAAAATGGGTTGATTGAAAAGAGAGGCAAGGAAAAAAACCGAAACCCTTATGTTATAGTAAAGCTCTCATAAGGGTAACTACCCTTGGTGGGGTACCTTGGCTAGTGAACTGTTAATAAAAAATAGTATATACTTCTCTTGATAACTCTGATTATGTGCTAGGTAGAAATATTCTATTATATTTAATTAACTCATAAATAATTCTCAGTGGCTGATAACATCTTACAGTCAGTAAAATGTCAAATGTCCCTTACTTTCAAACCAGAAGGTACTGATATCTCTAATTGATGGAACAGGAACCTGAGTTAAAAGTTATCTTTCCACTATGAACAATAAACAAAAATCCTGTATTGATCAAGTTATTAACAGTTCTTTACTCCTAGCGATATTGAGTCCTTCTGCTTACTAACACGGAATATGATTATGAAGTACATTACCTCCAAAGTTAATGTTTAAGCACCCGGGCCACTGGGAAAGATGGCAGAATAAATGCACGCTTACCTCGGAGCACCTGCCCTTCAATATACACAGCCAAAAACTGAAGAAGCTCTCTGTAATGAAGCAAATAAAAGCTACCACCCCATACTGAAGACTCTAGGGGAGTATATGACAGACACAATGAAGATGGGGACTCATCAAACGAAGATTCTAAAATTTTCCAAGTAAAGCATAGTTGCTGGGCTGTTCACGAGAATGTTCCAAAGAACTGTACCAATGACTGTTACTTAACTTGTAGAAAACCAAGAGTGGCGACAGCCCAGAGAAGCAGAGTACATACTACATGGGCACATTTCCAGAAGAAAACCTAAGAAGGGAGGTTGAGATCTCAGGTGCACCATTTGTGTGCAGCAGACAGAAACAGTAACTCAGGAGCCAAGCACACACCTGCTGCCCGCAGTAAGTCCTCACTTGCCATTGTGGATAGGGTCTTTGACTTTAAGTGAAACGATGTCTAACAAAAATAGTTTTACCACAGGCGAATTGATACAGAAAACAGTTAAGTTCCTATGCCATCTCATCAATGTTATAATGAAACAACATTATTTAAGGACCTGCTGTGCATATAATCCAGCAGAGCCTAAGTACAAACTCTCCACACTTTCGCTAGCGCGACATCTAGTGTAAATGGGAAAAGTCAGGGGAAATCCCTCTCCCCCAACGGGACCTGGCCATCCCAGAGGATCCCACACTGTCTGTGGAAGGGACTCACAGACAACATGGCCCAAGGAGACTCTGCTTCATTCCCTGTTTCCCCACATCTAGAGAGCATGAAAAACAAAACAACAGCCTCGCCAGTACAACCTATCAAGATCTAGCCTTACACTTCAAGTGCTAAGGTGATCGTTCAAACACTTCTCACTTCAGAGAGGACTCGAGAAGGCTTTATCCATCCTCTTCTTGGGCAGATAGAACTGGTCCCATGCAAGGACAAATAATAAGCAGGAAAGTCATCATGATACTTGTGCAACTATAACAGAGCAAAACAACGGAAAAGGAAAAGAATGAAAGAAACGAAAGACAAAAACACACTCTGGAAACAGAATGATTTCAGAAACCACAGAAATGTAGACCACACTGTTCAGCCTACAAATGAAATGAAATAAGGAGTCAAACAGGACAACACGATGAGAGAAGAAAGCTGGCAGAGCTAAGAAAGAAACAGATAAAAAATAAAACCAGGACAGAAGTGAAAGCCACATTGGAAGCTTCAAGGCCTAGACTCAACACTATGGAATAGAGACAAGGAGGTGACAGCGACTGAAAAAGTGATAAATATGAAGGCCAGATAACTGACAGCCAATACTGGGACAAACTGTTGAAGAAGAAGAAAACAAATAAACTAGTAAGAAATGCAGTCAGGCCTAAGGTCAATATTGAATGTCATGGAGAACCAGAAAAAGCCAATAGATGTCTGTCAACTCTGACATGCACTCAAATGGAGTTACTGAATTCAAGGATAAACAAGAAATCACAAGTACCCAGAGCAAACAAGCAGGTCATCTACCAAAGGGGAAGGAAAGTTCTCTCCGGATTCAGCCTTCTCAGCATCACCAGACACTAGAAGACAATAAAGTGAGGTGTCCAAAGAATCAAGGGACAAAGGATGTGACCCAAGAACCTGAGAGCCAGCCAAGTTACTGAACATATGGAATAGCAATAGAGGTACATTTGTGAACATGCAAGAAAATCCAACTGAGGCTGCAACCAGCCCACCAAAAGATAAAAGCATCAGCTCTTGAATGAGTCGTCTTTGTATGAAGGGCTGGCAGTGAGCATTGAGTTCATTCAAACATAAAATTAAATCTAAATAACTCTCACAATTACCTACTGCTATATACTTTAAGTTGCCTGTCTTCCTCAGTAAAACTGGCCAAATCCATTCGATTATCTCCTCTAACCAACCGTGCCAAAATGAAAACACACAAAAGAAAACCTCTCCTGAATGGAATTCTCTTGCACTAGAGGAAAAACTGTGGTTTACATCTTACCCTTCAGGGTCGGTACACCCAAGAATTTCCTCAGAAGAGAGAATGCTCATTACTTGGTGCATTGCTGAGAGTACAGGCCTAAGAAGAAGAACACCCGACTACTCACTGTGGTTCTTCTAGTCACTTACCATGTTACCTTGGCAAACACCACACTGCTTTGGGCCTCATCAAAACAGAGATAATGCCTGTGTGCTTCTCCTCACGCCAGGATTAGGATCAACAGATGATGTATGTAAAACCTCTTTGGGATCGACAAGCAAGGCTATAAACCGATGCCGCTTGGTTGGATGGAAAGAACAAACTGTATTAAGGGGTCCAAATGAATATGCAAAGACCAAGAAAGCATCAGAAGCCTCCTGTGGCTCCATCCCTACTGCAAGAAGTAGGGACTTTCGTTTCCCGACATTTTGAAGTTTCTGCTTAGCACCACAAAAAGGAAATTCGGCACTGCCACAGTTCCTGACTGGAATGATTTTTAATTTGGGAACAAAGACAGTTTAAGAACTTAGAAAGATGTTACCCTCCACCCATGGTAAATGTCTCTCAATGTTCATGCCTTCATTCAGCTAATATTTATTAAGCACCTACTATGTGCCAGGCACTGTTCCAAATAGTAGACACACTCTCCAAATACTTAAAATCAAGTCAATGAAAGGCAAAGAGAAGAATTGGTTGAACTAACTGAATTTTGTGGAAAAGGCATCAATGTCTATTTATATTACAACTTACATGTAGACCTTTGACCATCTGTTTAGAGACAAACCTGTCAAACAGCCAGAGAAATGCACCTAAGTTCAAAGAATCATGCACAGCCAACAAAATGAATAAATGAATACTTGGGGGCACTAAACTGCAAGGATGCCAGATGTTCCTGAAACTCTTCTTACGGTTACTTTGGGAGCAAAGTTAAATTCTTTTTTTTTTTTTAAAGATTTTTATTTTATTTTTTTTATTTATTTTTAGAGAGAGGGGAAGGGAGGGAGACAGAGAGGGACAGAAACAGCAATGTATGGTTGCCTCTCACATGGCCCTCATGGGGACCCGGCCTGCAACCCAGGCATGTGCCCTGACAGGGAATCGAACCGGGACCCTCTGGTTCCCAGCCCGCGCTCAATCTACTGAGCTACACCAGCCAGGGCAGCAAAGTTAAATTCTTAATGCAGAAAGCAAAGAGGAGGCAAGATCATACTGGCATCAGATGGATATGAGTAAACCAGAAAGCATATGAGTAAAGGACTACTAATTAAGTCACTAGAACATTGAAAGAAAACTTTACTTTTGAAAATAACACGAAAGGGAGGAATGCGATAGGATTTTCCCACACCGTATTTTCCCTCTTCAACCTTTACATGGAGCTTGCTGTTAGGGCATAATGATCAATGGGTGTTCTTCAAGCACAGTGAAACAAAACAAGGTAGGAGGGAACACTTCCAGAACCTTCCTTCCCACCCCCCACAATGCACTGTACTTGAAAGTGTAAAGGAGTAATAAACGGAGGCCTAGCAAGATACTCATATACTAGCTAATGTTTATATGGAAGCTGGGGTTTCTGAATGTAAAGAACCACTATTTTTATATATGTTAGACAAGGAAATAATCACATAAAACAGCCCTGGCTGGGCCTCCACAAGGACCATCTTGTCACCCCTGTGTTGGAAGTACATTGGCCTTTCTTTTACCCGATTGTGCATTTTTAGATGAGATCTTTCCAAGGATGGAAGAAATGGGATCTTTCTGAAGATAAAGGGTAACTACCACATGATGACATGAAAAAAAAACTTTCCATGAAGCTATGTAAGCGGTGGGGTGTAATCTGGACTCTTGGACAGCTCCCCTTTCTATGGGTAAATAATAACGAATCATGTTTCCTCACCCAAGTCCTCTGCCATTTCCAACTTTCAGCAAAAAGCAAAGGCTTGTAAAAATCAGATCGGCAATTCTAAAACTGGCTAAAATTCATGAAACTGAAAATTAGGAAGACCTGGGGCATTTTTCAATATAAACTCACAAGAACTTTTCCCTTTGATAGTCTATTTTACAACTAGTGAAGTACCTCACACGAGGAGTAGCAATTCCTTAGAAAACTACAAAGGAACATAATATGACAAAGGTACAGTATTAGACTGGCAAAAAGTGTACATAAGTGTAAAAGCTCCACTTCCCACTCTTTACAAACTGGGTAGGTTCTCACTTAAGATCTTTGAAACCAAGCAGCTAAGTGAAAAATTCCAAGGCAACTTTTGGAATGCTTTAATGGACAGAATAAAAGTATACAAATGAATTTGAAAATAAAACCAATGCATCAAAGAGTAAGATCTAGCACAAAAGTACATACACCTCACAATGAGAATGCGATCAGATGGCAGAAGGCAAAACTCCCTCAGCGAGTGAGGACGATGTATACGAGAGACGAGAGGCTCTGGGACTGAATTAGCAAGACACACTCAGCTAGTGTCTTCAATGTCACGTTCCCCAGGCCCTCGTCGGTGGTTTGGGACAAATGTGGTATTTGGTCACAAACTGCAACAGTAGAGATCTGCTGTAGCTGGAATGCGGGGGGACCTTAGAACCCTGGGGACACTGTAGACACTTAACTCAAGATAATGAGGAGAGAGGTACGAGGACACAAGAGCACTTGTACGAGGCTCTGTGCTCTCTTATGACGGCACCAACCAAATCACAACATACCATGAAAAATTACTCAGTTGACTACTTTAGTGGAAAATCTGAAGTAACTACAGGAAAAGTTTCTCTGGCAAAGGTCCAGCACTAGAATAACAATGGTGTCACGCTCAGAGTAGAGGAAAGGAGCTCAGAGGTGGACTTGCGCAAGATGATCTTCACAGAGAGGACCAAAGCATTCAGCTCTCTAGAAAGTTCTATTAGTCTTGATCTT
The DNA here is from genome assembly GCA_004026765.1 of Micronycteris hirsuta. NCBI lineage: Eukaryota > Metazoa > Chordata > Mammalia > Chiroptera > Phyllostomidae > Micronycteris > Micronycteris hirsuta. The sequence continues at coordinate 104,389 of PVJI01003623.1, forward strand.
GTCTCTACAAAGAAAATAATGGGAATATCCACAGTGAGTTTATAAGCATAACCTTCTCGATTTTAAGCAAGACTTATTCAGAGCATTTAGTTACAGTGATAATTCAACACCTCTCGCCTTATCTCAGAATTATTGTCTATGGTTACTACAGAAAAAGAATAATCACTTAATTACTTATGTATACTTTAAAATAGTTCTTTAGTCTCGGTTAAAAACCTGGTTAGAAATGAGGAATGACCGCTAACAGACACAGGGTTTCTCTTGGGAGTGATGAAAGTGTTTAAAATTAGATAGTGATAAGATTCACACAACTCCGTGAATATGCTAAATACCATGGAACTGTACCCTTTAAAAAGGTGAATTTTATGGCATATGAATTGTATCTCAATAGAACACTTGTTAAAAACCTGATTAGAGAATACATTTGCTTAGAATTTCTCATTCACCTCGTGAACTTACCATACCTACTAAATACTTTCTCAAGATCACCACTAATTTTCCTACCTCTGTAATTTAACAACTTTAATTGCCAGGCTAACCATTTTAGAATTGTAAAAATTGCCTTCTGCTAAAATATGTTTGTCTAATAATATACTAGAAGTTAAGACTCTCAATTAGTATACAACCTGTAAAAACTCTCTAGAGTTTTAAAATTGCCTTTAAAACAATATCCAATTAAGGCCATCCCTTTTACAATTCAAATGGCCCTTATTATTTATAAAGACTGCATCTGTACTACCCAGACGACTCCCCCATCGGAGCAACAGTTTCAATTAATTAGTTACATTGATGGCCACTATGCTACTTGCCTTACATACAGACTGAAAATGGAATCAAGGGATATTGATCTGGGAGTCTCAAGGTGATTTAGCTTAATCTTGGCCAGGGATGGGGCACGTGAGTGTGCGTTTGCATGTGTGTGCACGTACACATGCATACCCGCGTGTGCACTTGCACTCATAGGCAAGCATACATTTCAGATAAGTGACCAGTCCTGCAACGCTGCTCACAGGTCCATCACAACACTTCCGTAGGAAAAAGTATAGACACCCTTTATATCATTCGCCAGAAAGACCAATGCTATGACAAAGGTACAAAAGTGCAATGCCATATAAACTATATTCGCAGACAAATACCATTCTGTGGCATTATGTTAAGACAAGGTTTTCAGGTTAAGAAGAAATATATACAATTAAAATGCTTTAGGGAGAAACATTGCAATGCTAAATTTGAATGAAAAAATATCAATACGATTGGTTGTGTTTAAGTATACAGTTCAGTAGTGTCAAGTGCCTTCACGTTGTTGTGCAACTAATCTCTAGAACTTTCTCATCTTCTCCAACTGAAGCTCTCACCCCAGTAAACAATGCCCCATCCCCCTGCTCCTGACAACCACCATTCTAAATTTCCATCTCTATGAATTTAACTACACTAGGTACTTCATGTAAGTGGGATCCTACAGTGTTTGTCCTTTTGGGTTGGGCTTAGTTCACTTATTAGCATGACGACTTCAGGTTCATCTGTATTGAAACACATGTCAAAACTTTGTTTTTTTAAAGGATGAATAATATTCCATTGTGTGGATATACCACATTTGTTTATCTAGACTGGTCATTTTAACTGCTTTATTTCTTCAGTGTCAACCCACTGGATTTCTCTAACTTATTTTTTTCTGTCAAGCTCTATGGATGAGGAAACACTGCCAACTCAATTACTTTTTAAATATAAGTCATGGCAGGACAAACTCCGCCCACTGCTGGTAAGGCCTCAGTAGTGCACAGGCCCCTGGAACAGCAGGGCCTCTATCTGAACTGCTGCTCTGCCTGCCCAACTCTTGCTCTCGTTCCTGTCTGGGGTGAGAAAGCTGCTGCATTATTTGTTTTGGGAATCACTCTGCTTTTCCAGTGATAAAACCATAAGGAAGATTTGGCTGAAAGTATCAATTGTCTGGCTGGTATATTCTGGGGCAAAAGAAGATACTCCAGAATAGAAAGCAAAGTAATATATTACTGTTTTGCCTTGTATTTTGAAGCATCTCTGGGCTCACTGCTGGGATTGCTCCAATCATCGGCTTCAGGCATGGTCTTGTAATGGCGCCAGGCAGACTTATTGAATACTGGAAGCCTCTCGAATGATTCACTTGAGAGAGCCTAATGGAAAAATATACACGAAAGGGCCACAGTGTCATTTGTCTCACATCAAATACTAACCTAAATTTCACTATTTAAAATGTCAAAAACCTTAATACATATTTTTAAATTATATTAAAATTATACTATTTTAGATTACTTAGACAAGCAGGATGAAATAAAAGCTTTTTTAAAGGAATACAAACATTCACTCATTCAAAGCCAGAACTGATGTACACGCAACCAGAACAAAAAGCATTTGAATCTAGTTTGAGATATTTTTTTAAAATTTTCACCCAAGGACAATTTTTTCATTGATTTTAGAGAGAGGGGGGAGGGGGGCAGAAAGAAGGGGAGAATCGTCAATGTGTGGTTGCCTCTCATATGCACCCAGTGGTTGCCTCTCATCTGTACCCAGACTGGGGACCAAACCTGCAACTCAGGCATGTGCCCTGACCGGGAATCGAATGGGTGACCTTTTGCTTTGCAGGACAATGCCCAACCAACTGAACCACACTGGTCAGCATGACATGCTTTTGAGTATATGGTCTTGGAGCAAGTACTACTGTTCACTGGGCAACTGCTCTTCCAAAGGGCCCACAAAGAAATAATATTTCATACATGCTAGATTTATGAACATAAACCCATAAAGTGTTATCAAATATCACACCATTTAAATGCAATGACATCTAAGATAAACACTACAAATAACTGGTTAAGTTGTGATATAACATATTACATGTATGTTATATGTTATAACATATAACAAAATATGTGGCTGTTAAAAAGCCAGTTCCACATGAACCAATATGGAAAAATATCCAAGATATACTGGAAAGTAAAAAAAGCCAAGTGCTAAAATAATCATTTGTGTGAAAAAAGATTAGATTTTTCCCTGGCTGGTGTGACTCAGTGGATTGAGTGCTGGCCTGAGAACCAAAGGGTTGCCAGTTCGATTCCCAGTCAGGGCACATGCCTGGGTTGTGGGCCAGGCGCCCAGTGAGGGGGCGCATGATGGAAAACCACACATTGATGTTTCTCTCCCTCTCTTTCTTCCACCCTTCCCCTCTCTCTAAAAATAAATAAGTAAAATATTTTTAAAAATTAGATTTTTCTAGGAGAATCCATAAGAAACTGGTACCCGAGGTTACATCAGGGAAGCAGAACAGGGTGCCTTAGGCCAGTGGTGGGAGACACTTAGTTTTCCTTTTTGTAGCATGTGCCTATATTATCCATTCAAAAAATACGTCAAATATTCCAGTTTAGAAATAAAGTCTAACACCACCAACGAATGAAAGCCTCTGTGACAGAGATCTTTGCTATTAGATCAGCCTTTTTTATAACCATATTATGATCACTGAATTGTTATAACTTTTCAAATAGGAAAGCCAGCACATTTTAAAGCAAAAGACTAAAAGACTCCAGTTTATGATAACCTGTCTCCTTTTAGAGTAAGCCTTTCAATAGCGATGCAATTTGTTTTGAAAATCACAACTTTGAATTATGATTTTAAAAGCTATTACTTTACTTCTTATATCTCTCTGTTTCATACTTTGCTACATCTATGTATAAAATCAAGGGTGGAAATTATGTGACATGGCTTTCACATAAACTGAAGTAAATCTGAGCTGAATATGACGGGTGATAGATGCTGTGGTCTATTTGTCAATTATTAGAATTTACAGCTTTAAAGTTTAGATGCCTTCATACTAACAGAAATAAAGTGCAGTACCTTCAAGTAAATTACAGCATCTGTACCCACTCCTTCCATAGAATACAGTTTTAGATCTCCTTGAAAATATCTAGCATACAGACGAGAAATTGGCAAGCCATAACCAAATCCAGCCTACAGAGAAAAGAAAATGAATACAGTGAGACAGGCACACATGCGAACACATTCGGTATGAGGATTGTTCAGAAGATTCAAAGAAATTCTTGATTCAGACTTAAAGAAAACACAATTGATTCAACCTTTACAATGATGTATATGCTCATCTATGGCAAATGATCTATTTTCAGTCTGCAAAAATACTTCTCATAGGTTTGGAAAATACTCGAAAAACCGAGATTTTTGGCTAACACTTTCTTAGTACTTGAAAGGGTTTGGGGTTTGTTTTTTTGTTTTGTTTTGCTTTTAGTATGTCTAAAGCAAATCCCAAATTAAGCGGCATTTGAACTGGCAACAAAACTGAACCACATTGTTCCAAAGTTTCATTATCAGACTCCCTTGCTCTTTGGAGCAAAAATTAAATTGAATAGCACAGGAGCACGAATCTACCAGCACCAAGGCTAATGTAGTAAAAAGAAAACAATTTCCTAAGTGGCTTCTTCCTAAGGTTCTGGGAATGCTACGAGATTTTGATATATGCTAATCCACATATTTCTAGAGACAAGAAAAGAATTCTAGTACCTGCCTATATCTTTGCATCATAGAACACTGTCAGTAACAGGTTTGGGTGGTAAAAAAGGTCTCAGGTATTGGCAAGAACAGTAAGACCATTTTGAGACTGACTTCAGTAATGCTGGGGTTACAGGGGAAGATGTAGCACATGCTTCGGTCCCTCTGATTAGGTCCACTGCCAAGGTTAACGAAGAAGGCGGCGCGGCAATGCACCATGGAGTGGCAGTTGCTTGGGCTTTAGGCTGAGATACACCTAGGCTGAAACACACTTTTTGTGAAACCGAGCAATTTACTCAGCCTCTCTGAGACTGTTTTCTCATCAGAAAATGTAATTTTAAAAAATTACCTCATCAGATATAATAAAACTAAATAGATGGTAATTGCTATTATGGTTACCATAGAACAGCAGTTCTACCAAGTTACATGGATTTCTACCATCTTTCCTAGATTTCTTCATCAGGGTAGGGACTAACTCAAAGGGCTGGGTGTGACAGGGGAGTGCACCCTGTCATTTAAGGGTGTTAAGACGGGCAGAATATGACCAGTAGTGAAGATAAAAGTATCCATAATGGTGACTGAAATCACCACAGTAAAGAAACCAGCATACTCCAGTGAGACGCCAAGGAAACTGGCCTCCTCCATTCCAGCAAGGCCCAGGCCCCTGTTGTCAGGCCTACCAGGGACCAGCCAAGCACACCCGGGGCCCACGCAGTCCTCAGTGTGAGGAGACAGGTCAGCCCAGAGTCCTGCAGGATGTAGAGAAGGGGCCTCTAACTTGGGCTGGGTGAGGCTCAGGAGAGCTTTCCCAGCGTGTCAAAGGATCAATAGGAGTTGGCTAGGAGGACATTTCTGAAAAAGAAATGCGTGTGTCAAGGCACAGAGCTGTAGCACAGTAAGGCGTTTGGTGAGGGAATTATGTCTTCTAGCAGCACACAGCCACTGGCCCAGTTTAAAGCTGAGGACAGTTTATAAACTGGGAGAGACGTGAGCGGAAGCATGTCTTCCAAAGGAGAGGCCATGTGGCAGGTACACTGGAAAGAACGCAGAGGCAGCTGGTGCCATAATGAGCTCGATGACCTGGGGCAAGGTACTAAGCTTATTTTCTCATTTATAAAATGGGAGGTTGTTTTCGTGTTTTTGAAGGTCTCAATCATTAACAAATGACTATGACATAACAGCTGTTCCCAAGATGCTATTCTGAGACCTGGAATAGATGATCCGTATTCCTTTTAAACAAATGAGGAAGGCTCTAGTTTGGCTGATAATATTTTTTCCCCTTTGACATTTATTTAAGTAGGTACCAGAGCCTGGTCAAGGCAATGCCTTTCAAACTTGATCTTTCATGAATTTCCTTGAATCTGTATAAGTTGACTTCCTCTCTGCTTTCAACATGCTGCGTTAATAAACTCTGTCTTGAATAAACAATGCAAAGTGTTAAGATTTTATTCATATGAATAAAATATAATCTTACATGCTTACCAGTTGGGTAGGATTTGAAAATGAAGCTTAATTTATACCCTGAACCATTTTTGCAGACTGATAGATATTGCTGTGTTTAATGACAAAGGGTTCAATTGTTGTTTGTCAATTAGAAACACTCAGCAGGGGAAGAAAGTGTGGCCCTACCAGGATCTAAATGCTGCCATGGTAACCAGACTTTTCTCACTGCCTTAATAGGGCTGAAGGTTATTTCCAGACTGAGACAGAAAGGGCTCTGAAAATGCATACACCACCTATATGGTTTCTGGTTATGTTCTTTAACATAAAAAATCTCATGTGTTCAGAATTTAACATCTTAATTATATAAACAAATTTGGTGGGGAAGTTCAAAGGCCTGGGGTGATTTGGTACACAGCACCAAAATGCCAGGACACACTGCAGCCATACACGCTGCGCTGTTCCTTTGCTCACCACGATTAAACTTCCACCTCCTCCAAGGGTAGCGCCAGGTGGTAAATGATGCTCCTGAAGCACTCTTACCCAAAGGGAAATGGCTTTTCTATGGACTTGCAAATAAGACACTGAGCTCTGAGTGTGTCTCAGACACAAATTACAGAAGAAATCTAAGTCCAAAGGATTGACAAAGAAAGTAGCCGTGGCATAAAATTCGCCCCCCTTCAAACCACGCGAGAAACATTCCAATTCAACGAGGTTCACGCCCATCCCAGTTGGAGTCCAGTTTAAGATGCTTACCAGAGGGGCAGCTCTTGTAGGCTCCAGGCTTGGTCTAGGAGCAGTTGAATACATGTAGTTAAAAAGACGATCTATTTTTCGAAGGGGAACACCACCACCTAGGTCACTGATCTGTAATGGAGGAGGAGGAGGGGTAGGTGACAGTCTATACTTAGTAGAAGGCAACAAGTTTGGTAAATAAAGTCCACCTGAAATTACTCTAAAACATACATGGGCTTTGAACCCCCAATGAAATATGGTTCCTCGGTGAACAGAGTAAAACAAAGGAGGCAGGGAAGCTGTGGGATCCCACAGGCTTGGGTTTGAGACCCTGTTTAGCTTCCTGGAAAACGAGGCACTAATGAAATTTAAATGAGGTAACAACTTCAGCCAAGGATCTAATACAGTACTTAAAAATACAACATTCAGTAAATGTCAGTTTTCTTCCCTTCCCTCTAATTCCTCAATGTCTAGATACTATTGAATGAACTGGTAATGACAGCGTATTTGCAAATCGAGCGGTTACCTTAATGGACAAGTCTTCTTTACCCAGAGTAACAAGGGTTTTGACAGAAGGGTAGGCTTCTTTCTTGTCTTCATAGAGTTCAACTGTTGCTCTCATTGAGTTCTGAAATAATAAGACCTTTTTTTAAAGCATACCACTGACTCACAAACCACATTTACTGTCACATGAGACTACTTATACATAATTCTTTTGTGGGAGAAATATTAGTACTATTTACATGGCTATTTTTTTCCTTCTAAAGAACTTAGCTAAACGCGTGTCCAGATCAAGGAAACACTTCCTGATCCTTTGGTTTTCACCTTGTTTGAGCCCCATCTACCATAGTATACATTTGCTTTTCTTTCCTTCCTTTTTTTTCAATGGTTTTGCTTTAGGGTATTCAATTATTCACCTTTCAGCTGAGAGGAGTGTTTTGGTCACATGTGACAAGCCCACTGAGGCTCACTGACATGCTCTCAATTCTACCTAACGCTCTTCAGTGACAGGGCGCCTGCCCCCTGAAGAGGGCAGGAAACCTGCTTTCCACAAAAATTAACCATGTGGCTGAAAAGAAAAAGTGGAAGAAATGTCAGTTAAGAAGATGTTCTGAAAAAGCCACAGCTGTTCAGGAGAAAGCTCACAGTTGAATGGCCATCTCGACCTTGGAGTGTTACCTCAGTAACAATATAATTTGGGGGTGCAAATCAGCACAACTGATTTTTAGGGGTTAAATTTAGGGTTTCATGCATATTGGAAGAAATGAAATTTTACTGCAAACGCCTTGTGCCTGTAATATTGTTACCGTAAATGCCATTGGCTACTGGCTAAGAAAAGCAACAGCTTATGCTGTAGAGAGTCTAAAGAGTTTTTTGGGGGGATGGGGGGCGTGTTCTCTGGTCTAGCCATTCCATGTCTTGCTCCTCTTCCTCTGTCAGATCTTCTCCATTGACGCAAATATGTTAAAGGGTTACAGTAGCTCTGAGAACCAGAACAACTACTAATGTACCAGTGCAGTTAATGCTCAGAGGCATAAATATGCATAAACATGTTTTTCTTTTAATTGGGCTACCATCAATAAAGCCTTTGCCAGGTTTGGAAACAAAAAAGCATCTCTAATCTCATAAATGAAGAAAAAACATTATGGATTTTACATATAATCACTAAGGTACAATTAAGCTTCAAAATCAATATGTACTAATACTCACGAAAACTATACTGTACACAGCAATTTTTCACCTCACAGTGTAAAAATGATAAAGCCCACAGGATATCAGAAATAGAATTTTTAAAGCAGTTATGCAAAACCTTTTTCTTATGCTAATTTAATGAATCCATTATGCCCTGAATCGAAGTAATTTAACATGAAGACTTCTTCCCATGTTGTTAAATGCCACTTACCTTGAACAACTCAAATAGCATGTGAAACAGATGTGAGGGCACATAAACTACCTGAATAGGTTTGTTTGGCGCTTTGGCTGAAAACAGAGACAAAACGGTCAATGAGCAAGGGGCCAAAACTCGAAGAAAGTCAAGAGTGTTTGCATTCTGTTTTCTGAGTACCTCAAACAGAACACTGCAAAAGGCCAATGTAGGCTTCCGCCTCTAAAGGCAGGGCTGAGCAAATCTCTGTCAGTCCAACGAATACAGGGTGCCACCCAGCTCCTTTAGTTACCAGCTATGTGACCTTGGGCGAATTACTCAATGGCTTTGGAATCTAGCTGAGCCAAATTGGAATATTATCACCGAAGCATAACATTCTGCGCATTACGTAAGGTCATCCAAATATCGTTCAGTATTTTTCAACTCGGGAGCCACCCATCCCTAGCAGTGACCCCACAGGTCAGCAGGGGGAATGTAAAAGGCACACAGGAAAGAGGGCACATCTTTTCAGTGAGTCAGACTAACAGTGATGTTAACTTGGGATAGACAGGGCACATTATGGAGTAGAATGTAAGATTCCCATAATCTTTTTCTCCTAGCAGCTAACAAACAGCCTCCCAGAAGCCCACAGTCCTTACTCCTTGCATCAGGGATTCTCTGGGGAAAATCTGACAGATACCAAACTCCGTATCAAGCACTAAGATCAGCATGGGCTACAGAGTAGATGCTACAAAACTTAGTCCCCGTGACCCGAAATCACTTAAGAGACTAAAATTATGTGAACTTTCTCAAGTAGAACACAAACTCACCCATGTTGTAATTTCAACCTAACGGCTTCCTCTAATAAAATACATAATGAAGAGTATAAAGTGGAGAGAACATTTGTTTGGTGTTTAACACTTTATGAGGAGCTTGGACATTATGCAATTGAATCCTCGTGACAATACCGTGTAGATTAGAGAGTGGGTGGCACTGTGACAGGTAAGGACACAGGCTGTGCAGAGGCCACCGGACTTACTCACCCTCATGTAAGAGGCACTGAAATTGGACACTTGAACCAAGAGCTTTTGATTTGAACTCCTGAACTGTCTGATGATCAGCTAGTTTTGAAATTATTAATATACACAAATGATTTTCAAATTTGTTAAAAGGGAGGAAAAGAACAAGTCCCTCCCCCCTTTCTCATAGTAGCCCTCTTTCAAAATAATAAATAGCATGTCTTGACCTGGGATCAAGCCCCGACTTAGGCATTTAATACATATACTACTAGGTACTTAACCCATCTGGGCCTCGGCATTCCATTTCTGAAACGGCACAGAACACATCTCCCTGGGTTAATACAAGGATCAAATGATATCATAGTGAACTAGTTTACACAGAACCTGCCACATAGAAAGCAGTCAATAAACGCTGCCTATTATCATCACTAAAGAAATAATGTCTACACTATTAATGGAGTTACCAGTAATGGCTTTTCGATTGTTATACAGAACCACTTGCTTGAAAATAACCACAAAAGTATCCAATATTGGGAAACTAGAGGCCAGCAAGCCCAAGATAGATGTGTACCTTTTCTAAGAAACCTCTTGTAACAAAATATACATGGTATGAATTGAAATTTTTGCTTCCCACCAAACCTAACCTATAAATCAACCTCTTGACAGAAAAGACTAATCTAGAAATGATGAAAAATGCAAGGAGTAACCATACAAGTCTCATCTTGCCCAAGTCAACCCTCACTTCCAGTGGCCACCCTTTTGAAAATATCCAGTACGTGCTGGTGCTATATTTGAGGCCCTAGACATCATCCTTTTATTGCTCCACAGAGTGAGCTTATGGATGAGGAAGCCAAGTGTCAGATGTGAAGAGACTTGTCTTAGGCCCACATCTAACGGATCCAGATTTCTACTGCCTGGCCAGCTACAAAGTTCAGGTCTTTCCCTTCAGCCATGCTGCCATGCCATATTGGATGGATGCAGCAAAGGTCAATTAGAAATGTTTATTTGCTTAATGTTTTGGCAACTGATTTCTGAAGAGAAATGAGGACAAGTGTGATGACATGGCTACTTGTCTTTGGAGGAACCCACATGGGTTGCCACAGGTGACCAATCAGAAATATTTGATACCTGACACGAGGCACCTAAAATGCTGTTATTTTAAGGGTCCTGTTCAATGTATTACAGAAAGGATAATAAAGGAAGCTTACTATAGCTGGTCCCCAATATTGCGAATTGTAGTGAGGACTGGTAAATACTGCAGTGTTCACATAGTGTGTTCTGCATAATCCTATTCACCACTTTCTCAGGAATTAACATGGGAAAAGAAAAAAAAATTCCGGGGGAAAAAGGGTGACGTGTCAAACTAATACAAATTAAACTCTCAGGCAGGAACAAATTGTTCTTTTGGGTTAATGGCAGTCTTACTCTTCCAAAGTACAGAGCCAAGGGGACCAACCACTGTCACCGACTATTGTCAGAGGCACCCGTTGGGTCACAGGAGCACCCTGGCGAGGAAGGCGAGGCCATACTAGTTCACACAGGCTCTGAAAATCAATCCCTAAGTCTCTGGATCTGATCTGAATCCTCCCTGAAAACAGTAAGGCATCAGTTGTGGGAAACACGCACGTATTCTCTTTCGTTGTGAAGCAATAGAGTCTTCTTAAGGTGTTCAGGACCAACCTCCAACCTGCATCTCTATTACAGAGCTTATTAGAGATAAAACACAGTCTTTAACAGCACTCACAAAGAGCTCTGACATTCAAGAAATCATAAATACATTACTCAAAGCAACAGGAAACTGGAGGCTGCCTATAACCACCGGCATTTATTTATCTTAGTGACGGGAAAAAGCGCTTTGAAAACCATGCATGAAACTGTGCCAAAAATAGGCATAAAGCTCTTCTCCTGGCAGGGTGCATTGCCTCACGTGACAGCCTTGCTGGGAAGGAGCGCACTGACACAGCTGGCACCTGGGAACCAGCTCGCTGCTCCAGCCTTCAGAGTGAGTGAGGCTGCCATTCATGCAAAGGAGCAATTGGTTACTAGCTGTGAATTTAAGTTCTGTAATTGACAAACAGAAAGCTGGACAGTGTGGTCAGGCCCCACCTAGCCAGAGACAGAAAGAGGGGTTATCAAGATGCTTCTACTCAGGTATATTCAAAGCCACTTGGTTCTCATAGTGTGTTGATTCAAAACAGGGGCACAACTCTTAGAGAACCTAACAGACTTTGAAAACTGCTCTGATTCCATACCTTCTAGTAGAATGTAGGGGCAAATGTCTTACAACGGCAGCCTGAAGTGTCTTCACACTTTGATCTCATTAGAAGACAAGTACAGTTTTGATATACAGGGTCCAGCACAAGTAACACCCCTCTTTATGAGCTCACAATCTATACCAAATCTTGTATTACAAAGTCTTAAGCATGTCATTCTGTAACATAACAATAGCACACTCAGGCACACCATATGACATTTTAGGGGAAATGTTCAAATTGCTGTCCATCTGGTGCGAGACATTCACATACCCTACCAACCACACTCAAGCAGGTGTTACTTCTGCCGGGCTCTGTATTTTGAGAGGGAATTCGGTTTATCTTTCATTGTAAACGCCCATACCCTAAGACTCCATAATTCCACTCCTAGGAATCTAATGCACAGAAATACTTCCACACATTCACAAATTTTCCCACCTTCAACACACACACAGGCACACAAATATATCTTCACTGGGAAATGATTAAATAAATTATGGCAATCTACACTATGGATAATCTCTACATGACAATACACACGAAGATCTTCAAAGTGGAGTGAAAAACACATTATATAACACGTATAGTTTCAACCCCATTTATGTAAAAAACGAAGCTCTGTATGGGACTGACAACCTAATGGAGACTTGCTTTTATTCTACATTTCTGTCTTGTTTGTAGTTTTACAGTGAGTATTACTTTTTTTTGTAACTTATAAATAAAAAAAAGTAACATGAAAATAAAGATTCATACGATTAATAAAAAAGTTAGCTATAATGCTACTATCCACACTTCTGTTGTTTCTATCTATAATAATGCTAGAAGTCTTTACAAATATTTTCCAATGAACTTGCACTATTACAAACCTTTATAGCCAGTGTTGAAAAGATTCTTTTTAAAAAAGATTTTACGTATTTCTTTTTAGAGGGGCAGGGAGAGAGAAAGACACGGAGAGAAACATCAATGTGTGGTTGCTTCTTGTATGCCCTCTACTGGGGACCTGGCCTACAACCCAGGCATGTGCCCTGACTGGGAATCAAACCAGTGACCCCTTGCTTTGCAGGCCGGCACTCAATCCACTGAGCCACACCAGTCAGGGCAAAAGATTCTTTTAAAGCATTATTTTAAAGGGCTTCATAGTAGTCTATTGTATCATGTAAGTGTACCACAACTTACTTAAATACCCTCTGTTGTAGAAAACTTGGATTTTCTAATTTTTCTCTATAAAGAAATCACTGTGATCACCATTCCTGTAGATACAATTGTGCATACCTCTCTTTTCTTATACTAAATTTTCTGCAGTTTAATTTACTAGACTAAAAAATAAGACTATTACTAATTTAATTTACTGGGTCAAAGAGAAAGAATATTGGTAGCATTTTTTGGGAAAGGCCATACTGACTTGAAACTTGTAACAGAAATATATAAGTGTTGGTAAGAAAGTATTTTTCTGGGCGTCAATTCAAAGCAATAAAATATTTTAATCATTGCCATTTTAAAACACAAAATGGCATTTCTCTGTGTCTTTGTTTGTACTTCTTTGATTAATAAAGTTAAACACTTTTCAATAGGTTTACTGTGTATTTTCATTTGCTATTTTGAGAACTGCCTATTTATACCTTTGTGCACTTTCTACTGGAAATGTAGAAAGAAAATGTTCCAAGAACTTTGAGTTCTAGTAGATTACACATTCCTGTACAAAAACTCCTTACAACAATATACCTCGTTGACCACAGATGAAGAAAAGATTTTAAAAACATATAGAAGATTTTAAAAATCAGCATAATTTTAGAATCTCACTGAAATATAGCTCAGGTATAATCAGTTTTTTAGTCAACTTCTTTGTATTTAAGGTTAAAATTATTCTTCATTTACCATTAAATTCTTCAACTTCCAACTCTGGAGCTACCATGTAATACTGTTCACATAGCATCTTGGCAGTTTCATATGCATCTGCGAAGAAAGAAAAAAGTTTAGCAGCTGCACTAATAACTCAGGCATAGATAGATAGATAGACAGACAAACAGATAAGACAGAAATAATTAATAAGGAAATAAGGATAATTCCTAACCTGAAGGATTTAGAATTAATCAACTACTGCCTTCTTTAAAATAGCCTTTTTGGCTTTAATAGAAATACTATGAATGAACCAAAATTTCTCCTTTCAAGTATTAATGACCATAACAACATCAAAATACTGCATTAACGATGGTATGGCCTGCTCTATACTAACCACACATTTGTTTAACTTTTAAATATCCCTAAAAGGCATTTTTTATGAAAATCTATAAACTCAAGACTATACTTCTGAACACCATGCAACCTGACTAAATTATAGCAAAAGGATATTTGTTGTAATTTAAAAGATAATAATGCCAACAGTCTTAAGCTTTGTCAATTATTTGTAAATGAAACATCAAGAAATGTTTGCTGAATGAGTTTTTCATGAACCATACTCTCTAAGTTATTGGAGATGCTACTATAGCTTAAAAATGTTCTTTAAGTTAGTTCAGTGTAACCGGGTTGGGGCTGATAATCATCAAAATCTGAGGAGCAACAGTTTTGCTTTTGAAAGGACAGAGACAAAGACGCAGGATAAGAAGATTAGGGACATTACAGAGAGAGCTGGAAGAGAGAATTCAAGAGGTTACATCCTAAAAGATGGGGAACAACTTCAGAAAGCAAAACTGCATTATTATATACTGTCTGTGTGCCTTTTCTCCTGAACTGGGAGCAATTTGAGGTCAGGGTTTGTCTCACACTTGTTTTGTAACTTACATAGAACTTAATATATGCCTCTTAGATGGTAAGTATTTGTTGGTTTGATAAATTTGAAACCTTTCCATAATTTATTTCTTAAAAACTGGCTTTACTGAAATACTATACAAGTCACCCATTTAAAGTGTACAGACCACTCAATGGTTTTTAGTGTATTCGCAGAGTTGTGCAGCCATCACCACAATCAACCTGACATTGTAAAAAAGATTTTTAAAATTTATTTTTAGAGACAGGGGAAAGGAAGGAGAAAGAGAGGAAGAGAAACAGCAATCCGTTGCCTCTCTCATGCTCCCAACTGGGGACCTGGCTCTTGACCCAGGCATGTGCCCTGACTGGGAATCAACGTGGTAACCTTGTGGTCCACAGGCTGGCACTCAGTCCACTGAGCCACATCAGCCAGGGCTCAACCTGACATCTTCATCACTCTGAAAAGAAACTCCGTAACCATTAGCAGTCATTCCCCCACCCAACCCTGGGCAACCAAGGATGTCCTCTGTGTCATTAGATGTATTATTCTGAATATTTCATATAAATGGAATCATAATATGTGATTTTTGGTGACTGGCTTCTTTCACTCAGCATAATGTTTTCAAGGGTCATCCATGTTATAACACGTGTCAGAACTTCATGCCTTTTTATTGCTGACTAACATTATGCTGCACAAATACACCACAGTTCCTTTATTCATTCACCCACTGACGGACATTTGGATTGTTTCCACTTTTTGGCTATTAGGAATAATGCCACTATGAACATTCATGTCCACATTTTTTGTGAATACACGGTTTCATTTCTCTTGGATATACAACTAGCAGAAGAAAACCACTCGATAATGATGTAGCACTACGTTTAAATGTCTGTGGAACAGCCAGACTATTTTCCAACGTGAGTTGTTTTTTTTTTTTAATTTCACCTTTACAATTTCTAAAGATCAGATATTCAAATTACTTTAAAAAAATTCATGGCATATTTGCAACATTCTCAATTAGCTATCAGCTCTTTGAAGACAGGCTCATACTTCTTTCACATTACCTACATCGATACTGTGCAGACACTTGTTTAAGATTCAAGATGTAAGAAAAAGAGGGAAGGAAGAAAAGGAAGAAAGGAGGAAAATAAGCCCTATAGAATTTACATATGTTAACATTTGATGTATCAAACTAAAATAATGTAAACATAAGATTTGGGTATATTCAGACTGCAAGTTTTGGTTCATTGACCTCATATTGCTACCAAATTAAAATGTCATGTAATATTTGACCATGGAGTAAAATTCTCATCATTTTATTAAACTTCTAGGATTAAAGCACTATAAAGAACAACAGATACATTAGAATAGCTCTGACAAGATGGAATAATGAGGAAATATTAGTAAGAGGAGAGGAAAAACGAGTTGATCAGTATGAAAACAGTCATTAAAGTGGGACTTAATTTAAACTCTGCAAAATTACAATCTAGAATTATATTAAATCTGCAGGGCTTTTTCCTAGGGCTGAATAAACCTCATCAAAGACCCATAAAATACTTTTGTCAAAAGAAACCGAGATGCACTCTTTCTGCGTCGCCTACACCACCAAACAATGCTACATCTCCACCTAGTGACACAATCGCACAAAGCCAGCCGAGAGCTTCCAGGGCCACTTTCCTTAAACCAACAAATACTGAAATCTGAAAGTCATGCTTCACTATCCATATGTAAAGCCAAACCATCTCCACAAAACAACTCCTCCAAGCATGTAACACCTTAAAGGTGTTCTGACATTGTTCTTCCTTTCACTATAAACGGAAAAGAACCCACTACATGGTTCATTATTCATAATTTTTCATTATTAAGAAAAAGTATTACACAAACGTGACACGTGGGAGACACGGCAGAGTCCAGATAGGGGCGACGAACTCGGGGCTTCAAGACCCAGCGTAGCTCCTAAAACCGTGTGTAAGTACAGAGTTTTTTTTTTTATGTTTTTTTTTTATTAATTTTTTTGTTTAATTACAGTTATTTGCAGCCTCTCCCCTCCCCCCTCCCTTCCCCTCCGGTCCCACCCCCCCAACCTCCCTCCTCCCCCTTAGTTCTGTC